>CM030366.1:111571766-111790014 GCA_017893485.1 Hemerocallis citrina | reverse complement strand
CCAAAAAGCTAGATCATTTCCCTTCTTTCCTTTTTTTTAACATTTAAATTATGGGACAGTGTATCATTTACTGTCCAAAACTTTGTAAAAAAAATAAATTTCGGATGGAGTATAATTTTCCGTCCGAATTTTTTATTAATAAAAAAATTTCAAACGGTAAATTATACAATATACACCGTCCGATCAACAAACGAAAAATAATTTTTCGTCGGACTATTTTTTCCATTTTGCCAAATTATCTGCCAAATATAGCTCTCTATTGTCCTCAAAAGCCAAATTTTGGATATTTGGGCTAAATAGCCAACTACTACAGATACTCTAAGATGGGTTAAATGGGATGCTACAGTGGGACCAGTGAGACGAAACATCATGTTTCATTTCACTGTGGGTCCCACCATATAAAAATTATGAAAAAAATAAAAAACCTTTAAAAAGTTCCAAAAAATTCAGAAAAAGGAAGAAAAAACAACATGTTTTGTTCGTTTATATTTTGCCTTTGTATCACTGCAGCGTAACGGTGAAATGCTATGGTAAAATATGCATATACACGACTGTGGATGCTCTAACTAGAATGTTAGAGGGTAAAGACAGTAGGAGTATCGACTACAGTACAAGAGAAAATCTCCATTCTCTAAGAGCATCCACAATGGTTTCTTATATTTGGCAAATTGCCATTTTATAGCAAATACATCGCTGTAGTGGTTTTCTATTTTGCCATTTTTTGGCAAATATACTATATTCGTTTTTCATATATGAGAAACAGAATAGCGATTCTCAAATTATGAAGGACGGTACAACATATATCGTCCCTCTTATTTTAATATATTTTTTTTATGTCGGACGGTAAAACATATACCGTGCTGAAATTATTTATTATTTTTTTAAAAAAAGTGGGTCAGACGGTATAACATATACCGTCCGGTATATGTTATACCGTCTTTTTAAATTTTTTTTCCCAATCCAACGGTCAGATTTTATCTATAAAAAAAAAAAGGAACGGTGTAACATATATCGGACGGTATATGTTATACCGTCTGGTCAGATTTTTGGTTAATATAGTTTAATAGGTTTAGTGGGTAGGTTAGGTGTAGTTAAATAGGTTTAGTTAGTTTTTAATTAGATTTAGTTATTATTATATTATTAATTTATTTAATTAATATAGTTTAATAGTTGATAAGTAATTAACTTTTTTTAATTTATTTTTAAACGATGAGACGGTATAACATATACCGTCGCTCGCTTATTTCAAATAAGACGGAAAATGTTCTACCGTTCCGCGCAATATTTTCTAAAAAATGAGAAATATATAGCAAACGACCATTGCAGCAAATATCGCTATTTTCTAGTACTGTAGCTGCTATTTTTTAACATATGAAAAACACGACTGTGGATGCTCTAACCATCCAATAAAATTTTGGTTGACTAAATCTCAAAGCAATTATAGATTACTGGAATTGTATTTTTCAGTTAAAATATGCTACAGCGAAATCCTAATCTGCATAACTAACATCTCAAACAAAAAAAAAAAAAAAAAAAAAATCTTTAATGTTCGATGAAATTATTTATATATGAAAACTCTCCGAGGTTAAAACTCGTTTCATAAATGATTTGTATTATATCTCGATATGTATGCCTGAATTTTGTTTTGTTTTAAAAGTATATGAAATTGAATCGATTTGATCGTTTGAAAATTGTTTAACACTCCTTTCTCCTAGCTATCCCCCTCATTTTATTTTAAAAAAGAGAAAAAATTGGATGTATTTGAGGTCATAAAATTCCAACAACGGAAAATATTGGATAAATGGACAGCGAATAATAAAATTTAATTTAAAGAAGAAAGAAAAAAAGGGCAATTTAAAATAAGACATCACTTTGGTTTTGAATTCAATATATATATTTCACCTGTACATTACTGTTTTGAGATTCATGTTAATTTCTTTAAAACACTGCGATTAATGGTTGAATCATTTACTAGATCCTCAAGTGTAGGGAGGTTTTAAATCCAAACATATATAATTGTCTACACCAAATTCAATATTACATTATTATTATTCAAAAATAAAAATAATATTAATGCATATTTAAATTGTTATGGGCTCACATAAATAGTATTTTACACCTCTTCATTGAATACCAATGGTTTGCCTTTGATTAAACATTATGGTCGTAGGTTGATTTAAATTCTCCCCCCGTAATTACCTACATTCCTATAATGAGAATTTCATAGGAAACAATGGATTTCCCCTAACAAAAATAAAATTAAAACTTTTTTTTAGTAAATTAAAACTTACAGGTAACTTTTTCAGTTCATTCAATTTATAATCACTTAGAGCATCTGGGGGCAACAACTTTTTCTTACTATTTATAATCACTTAGAGCATCTGTAGTCGTTTGCTAAATATGCATAATATGCATATTTGGCTAAAAAGAGCGCTACAGTCGTTGGCCAAATATGCATTTTATACATAATTCAGTATAATAGATTGCTATAAATGAGAAACGAAACGAGAAATATCCATATATAAGAGACGGAGCTTCGAGTGCCGTCATACCCAAAAAAATTATTTTTTTAATGATCGGACGGGACTTGAAGTGCCGTCGCACAAAAAAAAATATTTTTTTAATAGTCGGCTCAAGTGCCATCCCTCAAAAAAAAAATTAAATTCACAATTAAAAACGAAAGAAAACCTCCACTTCTCTCGGACGGCACTTGAAGTGTCCGTCCCACCCTCTCAAGGGTTTTTTTTGTAATTTTTGTAATTTTTGTAATGTTTTTGTAATTTTTATAATTTTTTTGTAATTTTATATAATTGTTTTGTAAATTTTTTTGCACTTCGACTATTTTTTTCCCTCGGACGGCACTTGAAGTGCCGTCCCACCCTCTCAAGGGTTTTTTTTGTAATTTTTGTAATTTTTGTATTTTTTGTAATGTTTTTGTAATTTTTATAATTTTTTTGTAATTTTATATAATTGTTTTGTAAATTTTTTTGCACTTCGACTAATTTTTTCCCTCGGACGGCACTTGAAGTGCCGTCCCACCCTCTCAGAGTTTTTTTTGTAATTTTGTATTTTTTTTGTAATTTTATATAATTATTTTGTAATTTTTTTTGCACTTAGACTAATTTTTGCCGTCCCACCATTTTCATTTTTTTTTCTCTCTGACTGAACCACACATGCCGTCCCACCATTTTTTAATGTTTTTTTAATTTTTTTCGTTTCCGACGGCACTTCGAGTGCCGTCTGTTATTATTTTAAACTAAAAAGCTAAAAAAATAGCATTCAAACAACTGCAGCAAAATGACGAATTGCTATATCCATTTATCTATATATGCATATTTTGACCATCAACGACTGTAGATGCTCTTATCTCAGATATATGCATGTATAATAATATGAAATTATTGGGAAACTAGTAACCTGCAATGGCAATAGAAAGACGTGTGAAATTAAAACAATCATATTTAGAACCAGAATACTTTATGTTTGGAATTTTCGCGTCTTGTCTTTTTTTTGATATATCGGATAGAGCCAAAAGGCTCCAGCCATCAAAAAATATATAAATCAATAAAAACAGTTAAGTTATAGACAAATAAGCATTGGTTTTACAAGGAGTAAAACTGAAAGAAGAATACAAAAAAGAACACAAAATGGGCTGTATAGCACGCCAAACAGAGGGCTGTGAAAAACAGAAGCGCCACACCGAAAAAAAGAAGGGGCGGAGCAATCAGCCCGGAAAACCAGCAACTGATGGAGCCAAGCAACCTTGCCGTACCCGATTGAGGATCATGACGAAATGACAGAGTCATGAACCAGGAGGCCAAATCTCCCCACATGAAGACAACCAACTCCACTAGCAGTCCAAGGGGACTCTAGCATCCCAACAGAGGCAAAACTGGCTACCTACACCACGGATGGCAATGAGAAGCCAAAACTCAATTGTGCACAAGCTGATGAGCTGACACAGAAGCTGCATTCCTCGTAAGAATACGGGCACTCACTCGAATCTGCGATTTATCAAAGACTTTCTTGTTGTATCTCCGCTTCACGGGGGGAGTAACCACCTTCACCGATGGGGGCGATATAGTCGCATGGACAGAAGATCTAGCTTCGAAGAGACGAGAAGGGGTAAAGAAAAAACTGGGAGTGACCGAAGAGGCTATTGGAGTGGCGCTAGTAATAAAGGAACGACGGGGGAAAGAAGGGTCATCAAGGATCAGAGAAGACTTAAGGGGAAATGAGTTCAGGGAAAGTTTAACTTCCATCAGGAGTTGATTAAGCCACGATTGAACCCCTAAATGTTGATACAATGAGAATAAGTATCCTGGAAAATGAAAAGAGAACGTAGAACATTTAGCAGAAGAAATCCTTAAAGCACAAGGAAGATTAACTACTAAAGAGGGGGCAATAAAATAAACAATAGCCTTATCTGGGTGCACTTGGGGGTCAGAAGTGCGGCGGTGCGGAGCGAACCCCCTCGTACAACGAGACCAAGAAAGAGAAGAGAAGTATGATTTAAACAATCCAGAATTTTTAACTAAGTTCCAACTCAACGAAGGTGCCACTGAGATCGATTGTGGACGAGCCTTGAAAGAACCCAAGCGAGGGTAGGAGACGAGTTTTGTATAAACCTTACGATCCTTAAAAAGGTTAGCAATATTAGGAGGTCGAAGAGAAGCAAGAGAAACACAATCAGGAGAGAAAGAAGTGGTGAAGTTCTTAGCTGGCAGAGAAACAACAACAGAGGAGTCGAAATCCTTTCCAGTTTCAATACTAAAATTTCTAGCCAAGCAAGCGTGAAGCTTGTGCTTTAAGAGGGGGTAGTTAAGAAAGGAGAGGAGTTTAGCCGGTAAGGGATGGCCTCTAGGAAAACCCAGGAGTTTCTGAAGGGAGAAGCATCGACCGCGAGAGTGACCAAACTTATCACAGAAAATGCACTTCATTTTGTTCACACACTCACGTTTAAAATGCCCAGGAAGGAGGCACTTGAAGTAGACCGGATGAGGGTCAGACCAACGAGTAGAAGGTGAATTAGAGAAGATGGGAGAGCACCGAGAATGATAGGTGTCATCCAAGTGAGGAGAAGACAAGTCCCCCTTCAAAACCAGAACCGTTTGAAAACTGGAGGAACTAGCTTCGGACTCTATGAGAGCCATGGAAGAAACTAGCCCTAGATAGGCTCAAAGCAATACACCAACAGAGGAAATGTACAGGACAATGGAACCATACACAGCACAGATCCTCACCCAACAAAATAGCACTACCAAAGAAATACCCAGCACAGACCAAAGAGGGGCAACAACACCCTCCAAATAGAGAGAGAAAGAATGGGGATAAAATAAAAACAGAGAGGATAAACAGAACAACCCAACTTGAACAAGTTCTTGGTTAGGAAGCAGCTAGGAGCTGAATAAACCACAGCCTGTATCGATTCCCAAGGGGAGCACAATGCAAGAAAAAACAATCGGTCAAGCTGAAAGTACCTCAGCTCAGGGGACCGATACCGAGCTCAAAAGAGACAGCAATGCACAATTTAAAACCCAAACGACACACCCAATAAGAAGTCTACCAGAAAAGGAAGCTAACTAAATGATCAGGCGAACTCACAGTGAGCGGATAACTGGGCGGGCTGAAAAGCTGCGGGAGGGTAAGCTACTCTGGTAGGATACTCACTGTGGAGTGGACCTCCGACGAGCGGGGACAGGGCGTCACCGTGAAGGCAGAGACAGGGCGACACCGGAAGGAAGAGAACCACGAAACGCAACTCTGGGAAAACGCGACCAGCTGAGGAGACTAAGAGAGCCAGGAACGCTAAGGAGCTACTGAGAGCCACGATCTCTCCGGAGTGAACCTCCGACGGGGAGAAACTGGATCGCCAAGGAAAGGGAGGAGAGAAAAAATGGGGATCTGGATTGGTAGCTTAGGACGAGCTGAACAAAATTAAAGAAAGGAGGATGGGGGAATGAAGCGAGGAGCGGCCAGATCTGGGGCTGAATTTTCGTGTCTTGTCAGTCATAGATACCTATAGGTAAGCTGTCACTAAATCTAACAAATAACCATCATTCATTATGAGTACAAACATAAAATCATGTTCGTTTAGAATCGAGCTAATTGGCTATCACGCCCTTTTTGAAAATATTTGTGGAAACAACCCTGTTTAGAAAATATTTAGTGAAATGACCTAGTTCTTAATTAAATTTTTATAATATACTTCCTATAATACTTTCTATAGGATGTGTGACCTTTATTAAATTCTAAAGGTTTTTAGGTTCTAGTATAATTTCTAGTTTTATTATTAAATTTTTGTTTTCTATTCTATATCTATTAAATTAGTGATTAATTTAAAGAAAATTACAAAAATTAGGTAAAAAATACTTACCTTGTACTGACTCTGATACCAACTTGAGTGCGAAGCATGAAATCTCTCCTGAAAATAGAATTAAAGAAGTATCAAAAAACTTTAAAACTTTAAAGGATCAAAAATTTTAAAGATGATAATTTTCTGTAAAATAATATTTTTCGAAATAATATATATTGTCTATCTCAAAAAAGTAATCAAACGTGTCTTCAAGATCTCCCATATATTCTAATTCTGTTTCAGATATTTTACTATTACTATCATATGGGGGTTCTTCGAGTTCTTCTATATGTCTATTTCCTTCTCCAATCTGTTCATTTTCTTCTAGAAATTGTCTATATGCTGTTGTAGGGCTCCAGATATAAATACTAAATAAACCATTTTCATAAAATAATAAAGATCTTTCATAAAAAGTTAGATCATCAATTATTTCGATATTTATATTATTAGTTTCTCCATGATTTATTTGATTTATTGCTATAATTATTACTCGTTGTACACTAAAGTAGAATGATTTGAATTCATAATAATCATTCATGCTTGTTACTCTGTGAGGAAAATAAACATAAAAAACTAGCATTCTATTACTTCCTTAATAATTAATCATTAATTCAAAATTTTCTGAGGCAATACTCAAACTATTATTATCCCACTACAAGGAATTTGACATATAGTGACAGCAAAAATTCGTGGGTAAAAGGCAAAAAACCGTAGGTATAGCACGTAAAACCTATACCAACGGACATATTTTTCCGTCGTTTTTAATTAGCTATACCCACGGCAAAATGCCGTCACTATAGCCTATAGCGACGGTTTTTTTACCCGTTGGACAAAACCTCGGTGTTATACCCACGGTTTCGTATCCGTTGGTATAGGTTTTAACGACACCACTTGCTTTCCTATACCCATGGTTGAAACTCCATTGCTATAGGTTTTAGTAATGATTTTCGCATCCAAATATTTAAATATATACTCATCGCTCTATACAAATTTTTTTCTTATTAATTATGCGTAAGATAATTTAATATTTTCTTTTATAATATTAATCCAATTATAAACTAAATACACAATAAAATAAATATATATGTTTATGAAACAAAATTAAAAATAATTAAACTTCAATCATATTAAAAATTAATGAAGTATTACAAGCATGTCGAATTACAAAATAGTTAATAACCAAATACACAATTGAATTCATGTGTGCAGACATGAGAATCAATACTTTAAACAACGATCAACATATTCAATGACATAAGATAACATTCAACTGACTCCTCACTTGAGATATAACACTAACAATTTTCTTAACTCGTCGTCGCCTGCAGGAACAATCATCTTTGCTATGAGTACAATCCGGCTCTCATCATCACCGATACTCATAATCCTCGCGTAGCAGTTGGGCTTGCACTCATCAAATACCATAAAAATATATAAAAGTGACATAGTATAGAACACAGTTGTTGCTTTCTCATGATTTTGTCTCAGGAAAAAGGGCAGTAGTTCTGTTCTTACCGAGTGGTTTATAAGACGTGCAATATTTCCTTTATCAGTAGCATCAACAACAACTTCTTCACTAATTTTGAAAAGCTGCGTAAAGAAAATGAAAACGATTAAAATTTTAACATTAAACACCAATGGTTGAACTAAAAAGATATTTCTACAGGACATGTAAACATCATGTATGGACTTCTAATTATTTAACCTAGAAAAACATTTAGAGTCGTTCAAACCATGAACAGTTGTTACGTGCTAACAAGATAAGCTCGTTAGACACAAAAATCCATGCCGTCTAACACATGGATATTCCTGTAGAATGCCCGAGACTACCCATATTTTTGCAGAAGAAACAATATAGTGTATCAATTCAAGTCAAAGGATATATGATAATAGACTTTCAGTTGATACAAAGTTCAATCAGCTGTTCCATCTAATCTAATCTCATCAAAGGGAAAAACCGTGAAATAAAAGGGAAAAACCGTTCAATCTAATCTCATCAATTAGAAAATCAAGCAAATCCCTGGGTACAAAATGCTTCTGAAGGCACCTGAACATCCATGCTTAGGTGTAAGTCAATAGGACGAGACAGTTTTTTGCTAAGGTGAGTCAAGTGGCCACCAAGGAGTTAAAACTTAAAACCCACCCATCAGATTTTGCAAGAATCAAAAGTGCACACTTATTGGCAATGATTAGGGGGTAGGTAACTCAATAGTGTGAAGTGCTAATTCAGGGGTTATAAGTTGTTTAGGCAATTTACTCTAATATATTATATAATGTATCACGAATGCTAAGAATTCTTCGTAATCATGGATGATGTGTTCACTATCCAATAGGTATCCGTAAAGTGTCTATGGCGTGTTCAATATTAGGTTAATAAATTTTAGAACAAGTATGAGTGGTGTAGGACAAATTTTGGTTGGAGTATCCATGAATAGTCTAAATCTAACATTGGTTCATCACAGGGATGACTATAATAGAAGTACTATGTTATATAGGCAAGTAACAATAGAATCTGATGAGGAAATCATACTCAATGGACACATGCTGGTTACAGGAGTATACATCACAATCTAACATGAGTTTGACTCATGGAATTACTCCAAATAGAAGCACCTATGTTGCAATAGCTTAAAATTTACTGTGGAAAGTAACAATAGATTATGCTCAGAAGAAATCATAGACAAGATAATGAGTACAGAATAGTAGAAAGTAGGTACCATTTCTCCTTCTTGAATATCCGGTGGCTGCACAATAGGTAAAAACGGATATTGAGGCATTTCCTTCCGTATTAGCCTCGATCTAGTATGCTTATCATTCTTCTGAAGGAAGTTTTTGGCCAAAAATACTCCTGCACGTGTTTGAATAATAAGAACACGTGAGATTTTTCTTCTCAAGAAGATTTCTCCAACCATCTAGGTCGGGTTCATATATATATATATATATATATATATATATATAGTTCCCGATTTGGTTTGTCACTTGTATAAAAGTAACATTTCAAGAATGAATAAGAACCTAACGAGAAAGGAAAGACTGAGACTATGAGATAATTAATCGTGACATGCATGAGCAATCAGAAAGAAGGTTTTTCATCAGGAGTGTTTAGCATGGTGATGGAAAGATAATAGTAGCAGGACAAAAGTGAAGTAGATTACAGAACAAAAACATCAAAGAGGAAATTGACAAGTTCAGCAATATATGTAGGATTATAACTGAACTAAAAAAATTAGTTAAATTCACTTAGTTATGCTGACAAGCGTAAAGGATAAAATGATAATGACCTGAAACCACTGACCTAACTCAATCCAGCTGAAAGTACGCCGGATGCTGCTGAATTAGCTACAACATCATAATGGGTGGTATCACCTCGGATCTGGATCAAAGATTTAAAAAAAGAAGAAATAATTAGTTTAGAAAAAATGGGAGGAGAATACAGGATAATTTGGAAATACATTTAGATTGAGCCTGACAAACTCGGCTGGCCTGCCATATTATTAGTTTTCAAGAGCATAAGCATGGAAAATCTTCTGAATACAAGTAGACAAGTACTTTGGGAAAAATGCTTTCATTTTGTATTATCTCATTCTAAATTTATTTATTTTTCAATATTTTGATGAAATTTTAAAATGGAGTCACAGTTCCAATTTATCTTTAGTTTCCACTTCGCGCTGGTGAGTGGAAACACATGCGTCTATTAGAGGTGAGGTTGTCTGAAAATAGCAATGACCATAAGTTTATTGTAATGGTCGAAGTTTGTCTATTATCACTGTCCACCACAGTACAAAGTTACTAGATGCACATGGGAATCATATTGTTGGCATGTTCCTGATGTACAAAAACTTTCCACAGCTTTAAGTAATACACTTAATAATTTCAGAAGCAAAGCAGAAGGCCTCGCAAGCCTTGATTTGAATTCTGGGTGGAACTGCACGACCACATTGTAAGGATGACTTGGTAGCTCTAAAACCTACTTAAGAGTTTAAAAAGAAAACAGTCCTTACTACCTGAGAAGGCATATACAAATAAGAAGCACCCACATAAAGTGATAGCGGTATCATTACCTCCATTCTTCTTCCACTTTGAACCTCTTAATTTCAACCTATTGGAATCAAGGCTAAAGTCCTCATTCCTTCCAAACCCCTTAATTTCAACCTATTGGAATCAAAACCATCTTTATTTACATGGGACAAGTCATCCTGTAGAACCACTTGGAAACTTTACCATTTGCAAGGAACTGAACCCATAAACAGAACCCTATAAACATGTTTTCCATCTAAGCCTGACCCTTTTTGGTGAGAAAGGTGACTAATTCCTATTGCTTCATTCCATCACACAGCACACACATATGAAATAATTAAGTAAGTAGAGAAATATATAGATGCACATGTAAAAAGGATTATTAAACAAATCCATCCATGCTCATATATTCATACATCTAAACATAGAAATGTCAACAAGCATTATCACTTTGTTACAGACCTCATATCTGTGACGATGACGCTCATCTAGGCATGTAGGGTTTTGGTATCTAGAAAAGAAATTATGCGCACATAAAAAATATAGTGTTAGCCGCCTGCACTGAGTATTATATTTTATATTAAAAAATGGAAAGGTAACAAAAAAACTCACTCCACATACAGCTTTGACGTGACACAATCAGAATTTTTGAAGAATGTTATCCGAGATCCCAATCGCATAGTGCTTCCCATGTGTGTTCTTGAACCCTGCATTAGAGAATTTGACATAATAAGGCAATGTTGTGGAAAGAATAAATTGAAAGACTTAAGACTCTTAGGGCTTTAGTGGCAAAGCGCAACAAGATTACTATAAGAAAACACTTGAGAAAATAGAAACACATAATTATAAAATAACGGAAACAATCATAACACAAGAAAGGATTTAGGGAACAATCAAACACACTATATAAACTGAGCAGCAGTCCTCTTACTACACTGCACAGTTCACACAAATCCTATTCACTAAGTACAAGAACAACATTGCACTTAACTGGATCTCAAATCTTGCCCTCATTGCCATGAATGGCCACCATTACCGTACGATTGTCATTCTGCTTCGGTGCATAGAAGCAGTCGTTGCGATCGTCCTCCTATCCCATGCAGCCCCTTCTGCTGCTAGAATGTCTGTTCAGCTCCTACGCAGCATCTCTGCTGTTGGTCAGAACCCTCGAGTGGCTTTCCTCATTGGAAACGCCATAATTCTCCTTCTCTTCCGCCACTCTGCATCGCTGTCCTGCTCTGAATCTTGCTGCCCGCCTCCGAATGCGGAGGAAATACTTGCTATTGATTTAGTTGTAGGTGATGATCATGACCGGAACCTGCATGTTGAAGTTGATCATGTTAAATATATACGTGATTCATATGTGTAGTCTTCATCCTTTTCTCTTCGGAGCTATCATTCTGTAATCCCTATCTCTTTGCAACTATCAATCTGTAGTCCTTATTTGTATCTAGTTCTCATCTCTATCTCTTTACTTTTATAATCCTATAAATACTTGGTTCAATGCTTCTATAATTATAACATTATTATTCTCTCAAATATGTATCATCATCAGATGCTATTAATCCTAGTAAGACAAATTCACTAAAAGGAATAGTGAAAGTTGGATTTGTTAGTGCAGAATGTTTGAAGTTTAAACTACCACAAGAGTTTACCAAATGGACGCTTAAAAAACTAGCTAAGAGTGACATAAAAAGAGAAGCATAATACGAACACCCGATATAATTAATTTCCCCACACTAGATCTCTAGGGAAGCAGTAGTAAGACAGGTTTCTAAAAAACAAATTAAAGGTTAAGTTCAAACGTGATCCTCATTGGTCAAATTTTGGATCATATGATAGTGATCTGTCAAGAAAAGGTGTACATAAACGAAAAAAATGAAAATACCATAGAAATAGAAGGAAAACCATCAAGAGGATATATGACAAAAATATAGCCTCCATTTCCATTTCTCACAACAAATATTCCCTAAATCTATACTAATCACAGGTCTTACACCACTTTCTCAAAAGCCAACAATATCATGCATCGAATTCCTAACAATTATCCAAATGACTATAATTAAATACCAAACATTCATCAAAATTCAAACTTTAAATTGCAATCAACATAATTCCCCATAAAGTTCATTTCTTTACTACCAAAAATAGCTCTTGACCATTTCAAACCCTAACCCTAACAAGAAACCAACCAAATCGAAAGCTCACCTGACGTCACCACCGGTGATCGGGTCCCACTTCCGGCAAAATATGAGGTTTCTTCTCCTCCCTTCGATCAAGAAGTTCTCTCCACCGTCCGATTCCACCGTCTCTGCCAAAAACCTCCTTCGCCGTACGTCCTCCTCCTCCGTCCACCTTCGAAATCTGCCCGCCTTCGGAATCGCCGGTGACGGGGCGAGGACAGCGGCGACGCTGACATGGTGGCGTGGTTTTTGCGGTTGCGGGTGAAGAGGGAGACGGACTGGATGAAAATAAGGAGGCGGAGAGAGAGAGAGAGATCGGTGAGAGAGAATGTGTATAAATTGGGGGATTTGAGATTTGGGGAGAAAATGAAAAATTTGGGGGGGAAATGAAAAATTTGGAATATACCCACAGTGTTTTATCCGTTAGTAAAACTTATAGTTACGGATTAAAATCTCTAAAGCTATAGGATACCTATACCCACAGTTTACTACACGTCTGTAGGTATATGATGCCTATACCCACAGTTTTAGTGATCCGTCGCTATAGGTGTCCGTTGGTATATGGCAAATTTCTTGTAGTGTCCATTAGTTCTATTGAACAACAATAATTATAAAATCAGGAGTAGAGAGAAATTTCTAAGGATACCCTAAAATCAAAACAAAATGGCCCATCATGCTTCCGACCTAGTTAAACTTCTTCGAGCTTCTCTGTACCAGTTACTACCGGTGGATAAAATACCTCTGGTATGCACCCCAATTTCAGTGCTCCTTTTACGTTCCTCCCATCTCAGGATTATTATGCTGTCAAGAGAGCTTCATCCGAGAGATACGTCTGGAACAACTAGTAGCACTTCGATACAGGAAACCACAACCTAGCTCGTTTCCTGCTACTATGTGTACAGTCTAACTATAGAAGGTTACAAATGGGTCTTTTTGCAAGATCCTTTAGGCAGAGCCTTACAAAACTCGCCCTAAATAAGAAAAATTAGTTTTTCATACCTTATTTTGTACAAGATCTTGTAGTAGAACTCATAGAAAGATAGTTTTATTTCTCTCAATCCCCTTACAGAAAAGATCTTACAAACTTATGTGGAAATTATTTGTATCCAGATCCCCCCCTTCTACCTTATTCAGCCTACCCTTTTATAGACCAAGGGATCAACTTACAACAAGTTTACATATGTCATTGTTTACATCATATGTCCAATAATTGCTGCTTACATCAGTCTTTAATAATTGCATTATGAACTATTCTAGAAAGAGAGTCCTGGCCGACATCTTCACATGCTCCGCATTTGTGATGATGTTCTGTCTTCATCAAGCTACAGTAGTATCCAGCTGTCTCTTCTGTCATTGTCATTGCTCCTGTGGATAGTATCTGGTACCAGATGTCAAACAGCTCATGCTTATCTTGTGGATATTTTATTTTTGCTATACTATACATTATTATTTTTTCTGAATCTGGGCTGTCATAGATCCATATGTTGCCGTCTCTTAGTTTTATATCTTTTAGCTCACAATACATGTTTCTGAAGCCCATTACCCTCCTTTCTGGGATTAATTTCTTAAATTTCTCAGTTTTAAATGGTACAATATTTGATACTCCATACAACACTTGGGTAGTCATTCTTATTTTTATAACGTTTTCTGCTTGGAGCTCTTCATTGTCATCAAGATACTCAGGGATAGCTGAATACATTCTGACATATATTTTGAGGCCTTTATGAGGCCAAAATAACTCTTGGCTTCTTTATAAAATTCTCTTGGTAGGTGGACAAGTTCCTCACATTCTCTGGACAGATAAATGCAATGAATAAGTACTCTTTCGAACAATCCCTGGTTGTTCTTGGATTAGCTTCTGGTAGGATGATGGCCTTATTCATATGTTGTTGTGATATGGTTTTTGATATGGCTAAAAATAGGGTTAAATCGGAACCGCCCAAATCGGAAAAGAATCTTAAAGCTCGGGGGTAAAATGGTAATTTCAACTACAAATGGATCTGAAATGGGAAGTGGGCCTTTTTCCAAAGGCCCAATAACCCATAAACGGGTCCATCTTATTGGGCGCGGATTCCAACCTGCAAGAAGCCCAGTCCAGCTGGATAGGAGAATTAGGGTTTATGATTGACCTTAATCAACGGTCCTGGTCACTTCTATCCATTCATTGGGAAGTAGGAATTTGATCTTATCCCGAAACTGGTTCCTAAGGCAGCTATAAATACCCCCCATCCCCCACTGTTACCAGGTAATCAATCTTTCGCCAATCAAAGCTCTTTCATAATCTTTCTGATTACTGAAAAGAGTGTCGGAGGGTGTGTTGCCGGAATCAACCTCGGTGTTTCGCACTTTTTGCAGGTCAACGGCGGGAGAATTTCGGTCAAGCTCCGGTAAAGGTGTTCATGTTTGACTGTTCAACTTCCCTCGAATTCATAAATCTATCTGTTTGCCCCCACACTGATTTCAGCGGCAACAGATTGGCACCATCTGTGGGAAGCACGAATAGCAGTCCAACCTCTTCTATCGGTCAATACTGTCTCCAGCCATGCCACCAAGGAAACTGAGATCTAGAGGGTCCAACCGTGGACCCACTCCTCCTCAACTGCAACCGGAGGCTCTCCTCCAACCCATCCAGCCTCAGGGATAGCTCCCTCCTCAACCTGATCTGCCACTGCAGTAGGGGCAGCCTCCTCTCCAAAATCTTCAACACCAGCAGGCTCCACTCGGGCCCCAGAATGCTAGTATAGGGACCTCTCGTCCTCACCCTCAGAAGCAACCTCTCCACCACAACCATATCTCCGTAAATAACCCTTCAACCGACTCCATGGCATCCCATAACCCTCGGCCCTCAGAAGACCTTGGCAATGTCATCATCAACCGGCAGAAAGAAGAGGACCTTCGCCACCATTTGGATGAAAGGCGGGCCCGTGAGGGAGTCTCCCGCTCAGAACGTCCAAATGCGCGATCTCCTCGCCATCGCAACCACAAGAGGTCCCTTCTTCATAGGAGGAGGAGCGAATCCCCGGAGTACCGTCGAAGAAGGCATCATTCTCCCGCTGGTCGACAGCCCCAGAGGGATCAGAACGGGCCCATCACCCGAGCAGAGTTCCAAGAGTTCCAGGCAACAATCTTGCAGGCCCTCAACATCCCACCAAACAACAACAATAATGTTCAGGGGTCCCTACTCCTCCGCTAGTTCGAAGCCCTCGTCACCAGTTTCTAAATCCTCCTCAAGCTCCAAGCCACCGCCCTCACATTCCAAGCCCTTGTCATTCTCCAAGCTACCATCGCCAAACCCCACGCTCCCCTTCGTACGACGACGAGTCCAGAGGCTCACCTGGATACCGTCGAATGGATGATGCTGTCTACCGCCGTCTCCATGAGATGGAAAGGCACCTTGGCCAACTGGATAGAGATGAGGAATTGAGAGGAAGGACCCTCCGTCTGAGCAGACCCCCATTTTCTCAAACCATCATGGAGGCACCCGTTTCGGAAAATTTCAAGCCTCCGCAGTTGGAGACATATACAGGGGAGTCAGACCCCATGGATCACATCGAGAGTTTCAAGACTCTCATGATGATTCATCAAGCCTCCGATACCCTCCTGTGCAAGACTTTCCTAGCTACTCTTAAAGGTCCAGCTCGGGAATGGTACTCCCGCCTCGCTCCATCCTCCATATTCTCTTTTGAACAGTTCGAGACCCTCTTCATAACCCACTTCGTGAGCAACCGCTGCTTCGAAAAGACGAGTATTTTACTACTCTTCCTCAATCAGAAGAAGGGCGAGAAGTTAAGAGATTATGTCAAGCGGTTTACCGCGGAGGCTAGGTCCATCACCTCCCTCGACCAATCGGTCGCTCAAGCTACCTTCCAGTCCAATGTCCTCAACTCGAACCTCCGGTCCTCCCTAGCCAAAAAGCCCCCGCAGGATTTCTCCGACCTTCTTCTCAGAAGCGAGAAGTATATCCGCGCGGAGGAGGCTGAACATCGCCCCGCATTCGAGGGATCATCTTCTGAAAATAAGAGGAAGGCTGCTGAATACGAGGGGGCCAAAAAGCTCTAGAAGGACAACGGTGGTCAGCGTCGTCCACCTCCCAGATTTGAAAAGTTTATCCCTCTCAAAGCCAATGTTTCAACTATTCTCATGGAGGTAGAGAAAGAAGGGATCCTACCTCCTGCCCCGAAGATGAATACTCCAGGGAAGAAGAGGGACAAGGAGAAGTGGTGTTACTACCACCGAGACCACGACCACAACACCAATGACTGTCGGGCCCTGAAGAATGAAATCGAAGCCCTTATTCAGAGAGAGCAGCTCTCCAAGTTTGTAAGAAAGGACCGGATCGACCTTCCTTCACCCCCCAGGGGAGCTAACAAGCACCCCGAAAGGCATGATGAGACTCCTGAATTCGAAGAAGAACGCATCTTGCACCTCATCCACGGCGGTCCAATGGGAGGAACCTCTAACTCGTCTCGAAAGGCTTTCATCAAGGAAGTTAATTCGGTGCACAACCTACCCCCTCCCAAAGGTCTTGGAGTCCCGGTTACTTTCTCGGATGAAGATCTAGAGGGTGTCCGAACCCTCCATTGTGATGCACTTGTAATTAATCTCCATATGGCTAACTTCAAAGTAGAAAGGATTCTAGTGGATAATGGCAGTTCTGTCAACATCCTCTACTTAGCGGCTTTTCGAGGACTCAAATTATCACGGGACAGGTTAAAGCCTGCCGGCTACACTCTCTATGGGTTCACGGGAGTGCCAGTGACGATCGAAGGGGTCATAACCCTTGACGTAACCGCTGGCAAAACTCCTACTACCCGAACGGAGCCAATGGACTTCATAGTTGTCGACGTCCCAGCCGCTTCCAATGTGATCCTTGGTCAACCTGGCCTAGCTGATTTAGAAGCCGTCCCGTCAGCTTATCATCTGAAAATGAAGTTCCACACCAAGGCAGGTGTAGGGGAAGTAAGGGGAAGCCAGGAGATGGCCCGTAAATGCTATATGACCTCAACTGGAGGGCCCGTCCTTTCCCTCGAGACCTTTGAAATTCTCTAGGGGAACACCCAGCCTATTTCAGAACCGGTAGACGAGCTGGAAGAAGTGCTTTTCTCGGAACAAGATCCGACCCGCAAATTCTTCATCAGCAAAACCCTTCCCTCTGCCCTCTGCTCCGATATAATCCAGTGCATAAAGAAGAATTGGGACCTCTTCGCATGGTCAGCTGCCGACAAGCTGGGAATTTTCGAAGAGCTCCTCGTCCACCACCTAAACGTCGCTCCGGGGTCCAAGCCGGTCCAGCAGAAGAGGCGTAAATTCGCCCCTGAGCGCCAGCAAGCTATAAAGGAAGAAGTGGAGAAGCTCTTCCAAGCCTGGTTCATACAAGAGGTTAATTATCTCGAGTGGCTCTCCAATGTTGTTATGGTGAAGAAGGCCAATGGAAGTTGGAGGATTTGCATCGACTTCACCGACTTGAACAAGGCATGCTCCAAAGATCCTTTCCTGCTCCCCAGCATCGACATCTTCATTGATGCCACTTCGGATCATGAGCTTCTGAGCTTCATGGATGCCTTCTCCGGTTACAACCAAATCCGCATGTTCCCCTTGGATATCCCAAAGACATCCTTCATCACAGATCAAGGCCTCTACTGCTATAGGGTAATGCCCTTCGGGCTCAAAAATGCCGGTGCCACCTAACAACGCCTCATCAATAAGGTCTTCCAAAATCAAATCGGCCGGAACATGGAGGTTTACATCGATGATATGCTAGTAAAAAGTATCCAGGGGTCCGACCATGTCACCGACCTCTAAGAAGCCTTCGACGTGTTGAGGAAGCATAATATGAGACTAAATCTGAACAAGTGTGCATTCGGGGTCTTATCTGGTAAGTTCCTGGGCTTCATGGTCAGTCAGAGGGGGATTGAAGCCAACCCCGAGAAGATAAAAGCCATCCTCAACATGGCTCCTCCTACAAATGTGAAAGAAGTGCAAAAGCTTACAGGATGCCTCGCGGCCATAAGGCGCTTCTTGTCTAAGTCAGGGGAGAAGTGTCTTTCTTTCTTCAAAGCCCTCAGGGGGACTAAGGGCTTTGAGTGGGGCTAGCAGCAGCAAGAATCGTTCGACCAACTGAAAGCCTATCTAGTCAGCCCCCCACTCCTCAGCAAGCCTACTCTCAGGGAAACACTCTACCTCTACCTCGCTGCCTCCGAACAAACCCTCAGCGCTGTCCTAGTAAGGGAAGAAGACAAGACTCAGAAGCCTATCTATTATGTGAGCAAGGTCCTTAGAGACGCTGAGCTCCGCTATCCGAGATTGGAAAAGATAGCATATGCCTTGGTTATGGCAGCCAGGAAGCTCTGTCCCTATTTTCAATCCCACTCGGTGGTCGTCCTTACCGACCAGCCGCTCAAGCAGGTTCTGCATAAGCCCGAGACCTCCGAACGTCTAATGAAGTGGTCAATCGAGCTAAGTCAACATGACATATCTTATCAGCCTCGGACTGCTATCAAGGCCCAAGTCCTAGCCGAGTTTATAGTGGAAAGCACGATCCCGAAAGTAAGTCAAGCGGCAAATGGACCTCCAATCTGGACGGTGTATGTAGATGGGTCGTCTTGTGCCGAAGGGAGCGGAGCCGGAGTTATTCTGGCAGGCCCAGATGATTTCGTTCTCCAATACTCCCTCCGCATCAATTTCAAGAATTCCAATAACGAAGCGGAGTATGAAGCCCTAATAGCAGGCCTGGGCATGGCTCGTAAGGCAGGAGCGCAACGTGTCCGAATATTCAGTGACTCGCAGCTTGTGGTAAATCAGGTCTTAGGAGAATACAAGGCGCGAGACGATCGAATGGCTAAGTACCTAGCCAAGGTCCAAAGTCTCATGGCTTCGTTCGAAGAGGCATAACTCCAGCGAATCCCTAGAGAAGAGAACGTCCAAGCAGATGCCCTCTCAAAACTAGCCTCTTCCTCTCTCCAAGGTCTCGAGCAGACCATCCTGATTGAAGTCCTACTAAGGCCCAGCATCGACGAAGAAGCCCCCGACTCGATGGAGTCGCTGCCCGTCCAACTTAGGAATAACTGGATGAAGCCTTTGATTGAGTTCCTCAGAGACGAGAACCTTCCCCAAGATCCTAAAGAAGCTCGCCGAATCCGAACGAGAGCGGAGCAGTACACCCTTGTTGAGGGAGTCTTGTACAAACGCTTCTATACCCAAGTAGATGGCAGACCTAACTTGAGATGTCTCTCTTCAGAAGAAGCCATGTATGCCTTGCAAGAACTCCATGAAGGTATAGGCAGAGCCCATTCAGGATCAAGATCCCTCGCCAGGAAAGTTTTGAACTATGGATACTTTTGGCCTACCCTACTTCGGGATGCCGAATAGCATGTCCAGAAATGCAGCTCCTGTCAGTAATTCTCCAACATCCGCCGCCTACCCCAAGCACAACTCATATCTCTCTCAAGTCCAACTTCCTTTGCAATGTGGGGGATGGACATGCTAGGTCCATTCCCACCAGCTCCAGGCCAGCTTAAGTTCCTAGTCGTGGCAATCGATTATTTCTCTAAGTGGATCGAGGCCGAACCACTAGCTACTATTACTGAGAACAAAGTGCTGCAGTTCTTCTGGAAAAATGTAATCTGTAGGTTCGGATTACCTCGAATCCTGGTAACAGATAACGGAACACAGTTCACAGGGACAACATTTCACTCCTTATGTGAAGACCTCGGCATTCAGCAATGCTTCTCCTTCGTCTCCCATCCTCAATCCAATGGTCAAGTAGAGAATGCCAATAGGCAGATCCTCTCAGGTATCAAGAAGAGACTAGACAAGTTGGCCAAAGGCTTATGGGCAGAACAACTTCCTAACGTATTGTGGAACTACCGCACTACAAAAAGGACCCCCACAGGAGAGTCACCCTTCAACCTCACCTACGGGTCCGAGGCTGTAATCCCCTTAGAAGTTGGTTTTCCATCCCTTCGACTTATTGCCTATGATGAAGAGCAGAACGCCAAAGAGCTCCGAGAAAATTTGGACCTGAACGATAAACTCCGTGAAAAAGCTTTGATTCGTCAGGAAAATTATCGGAGAAGAATTAAGCAGGCCTACAACAAAAGGGTCCGTTCCACAGATCTCAAAGAGGGGGACTTAGTCATCAGAAAGCTAGCCATCTCATTCCCCAGTCAAAAGAGCAAGCTAGCCCTGAATTGGGAGGGACCATACAAGGTCTCCAAGATAGTTCGGCCAGCAGCATATCGTCTTGAAGACCTCGAAGGTAGAGAGATACCAAGAACTTGGAATGCCGACCATTTACTGAAGTACCAAGAGGGTGTTTGAACGCCTCTCCGAGTACCATCAAATGTCGAGCCATTCCCATCTTTTTATTTGTACTTGCTTCTTTATTTTTTCATTGTAATAACGGCTTGCAACTTAGAAGCGGCCGATTAGCAGTTATCAATAAAGAACTTTTTTCGCCTGATAATTCTCTTGTGGTTATTTTATCACTCTGTTTAAAACCTTAATTGCGCTTGCTCAAACAATAAGTTCGGAGTCCAAAACTTGGCTTGATTCTGCTTTGCAAGCTCGCTCTTAAGCGAGCTAGAACTGGTTCGCCATTCGGAACTGCTCCCACAACCGTTGAAACTTACTCGAACGACGAGTTCGGAGTCCAAAACTTGGCTCGATTCTGCTTTACAAGCTCGCTCTTAAGCGAGCTAGAAGTGGTTCGCCATTCGGAATTGCTCCCACAATCGTTGAAACTTACTCAAACGACTTGTTCGGAGTCCAAAACTTGGCTCGATTCCGCTTTGTAAGCTCGCTCTTAAGCGAGCTAGAAGTGGTTCGCCATTCGGAACTGCTCCCACAACCGTTGAAACTTTCTCAAACGACGTGTTCGGAGTCCAAAACTTGGCTCAATTCCGTTTTGCAAGCTCGCTCTTAAGCGAGCTAGAAGTGGTTTGCTATTCGGAACTGCTCCCACAACCATTGAAATTTACTCAAACGACGTGTTCGGAGTCCACAACTTGGCTCGATTCCGCTTCACAAGCCCGCTCTTAAGCGAGCTAAAAGTGATTCGCCATTCGAAATTGCTCCCTTAACCGTTGAAACTTACTCAAACGACGTATTTGGAGTCCAAAACTTGGCTCGATTCTGCTTTGCAAGCTTCCTCTTAAGCGAGCTAAAAGTGGTTCGCCATTCGGAACTGCTCCCACAACCGTTGAAATTTGCTCAAACGACGAGTTCGGAGTCCAAAACTTGGCTCGATTCCACTTCGCAAGCCCGTTCTTAAGCGAGCTAGAAGTGGTTCGCTATTTGGAATTGCTCTCACAACCATTGAAACCTACTCAAGCAAAGAGTTCAGAGTTCAGAGCTAGGCTCGACTCCGCTTCTACTCCTCACCCATAAGCAGGTAAGAAGTGGTCCCACAACCATAGATGATTAACAAAACACGCAAACACACAAGCACAATAGAATAAACAAGATCTCACTTCTATAAAGTTTAAAGTTTGAGGAAACTCAGATTACAAGACTAGCTACTCTCCTCTACGACGAGTTACAAAATTTGAAAAGCCAAAATTACAAGACAACTCTTTCAAAGCCTCCTCGGGGAAGGGATGTTCCGGTTCAAAGACACCCGGGGACGGCGATGCCTAACCTTGGAGCTCGTCTCTAGACCGGCAAACTGAGATGCATCTTTAGCACTGCCTCTGACGGTGGCCCCAATGGACGCTCTGCTCGACGAAGCAACCACACCACTTTGTGCATCAACAGGATTCTGCCAAGCAGCAGGCGAGCGAGTCGCAAGCTCGTAAAAGAAAATTCCCCTCTCGCTCTCTTCACGGGTACACGACGTGCTTCTGACATTAATCCGTTCAGGTTGGGGTTTGAGCCGAGCGACCTCCTCCTCGAGTTCGACGATTCGATCCTTCAGAGAGTCATCCTTCACAGCAATCTTGAAGCGAGGAAGCCGAGCGGAGCCTGTGGCACCAGAGCTGTCGGCAATAATTCGATGGAGATGAGTAACTTCGATGCTCTTATAGACCGTAACCCTCTTCATCTCGTCAACCTCCGCCGTCGCCTTGCTCATGGTTGCTAATAGCTCATCTCGCTCGGCCGTCAACTTGCCTATCGCCACTGTTAATTCTTCTCTCTCCGCCAAAAGCTCGTCTTCGGCTATCGACAGTTCGTGGACCTCAGCTAACAGTTCATCTCTCTCCACTGAAACATCAAATAGTGCATGCCGAAGCAATTCCACCTCCCCTTCGGAAGGAGCTTCTCGAGCTCATTTCTTTAGTTGCTTCAGCTCGGAGATACGCTTCGAAAATGTTAGCTTGAGGTGGTCTAGATCCAACTCGCTCTTGAGAAAACACTCTCGACTGCAAGAAAAGGCTAGCTTCTTCGCTCCTAAGTCAGCTCGGAGACGAGAGACCTCAGCCGCTACTGTGTTTGGCGATGCCTCCGCTAGACGCAACTCGGCGATCTGAGAAAACACAACAACACTAAGCTCGAGCAACACATAGCTAAATTTCAAAGCAAAGTTGTTACCAACACTTAGCAAGATGTCAAAGAGAGTTTTTCTCAACACTTAGCTAGATTTTAAAGTGAGTGATGCTCAAAACTTAGTCGGATTTCAAAACGAAATTATTTTCAGCCCTTAGGAAAACTTCAAATCAAGACGTCTCCAAAACAAGATCGACCCCAACACTTAGTCAAAGAAAGCAAAATTTCATTTATAACAAAAAAGCGGTGATCAGTCCGCTACAAGGCGATACATGAAGAGAGAAGAAAAAGTACAAAATAACAAAGATCAAGGGGCCACCTCGGGTGGTAGCTCGGTGACGGGCACCTCGGTGGATGGCTCCCCTTCCTCTGCCACTATGGCTTGGGGGTCGGCCGCAGCCTCGTCGCCCCCTCCCTCCACCACCATGACCTCGGGATCGGCCGGAGCATCGTCACCTTGTTGCTCTTCCCTTTCCTCTCCTTCGGCCTCTTGCTCGGCTTCCGGGTCCTCCTCGCCGACCGGACCCCACAGTCTGTACCCCGACCTGTCGAAGTCGGGGACTCGAGCCTCGACGTGCTCGAGCACGATGGCATAAGACTGCTCCACGTTGGCCATCATATGCTTCTTAGCCTCAGCCTCAATCTCTTCCCTTACCACCTCCACGGCCTCATCATTTTGCCACGTCACCGCCTCCAGGGCCCTCTTCGCCTCGGCCTTCTCCTTGGCTGCCTTGGCCACCTTCAAGGCGAGCTTCTCCCTCGCCTGTGCTAAGGCCGCCTCCAAGTCAGCGACCTGTGCCACCAAAGCGTCCGAGCCGCGCTGCTCCCCTCGAACTGCTTCACAACCCTCGCCCTCTCCGCTCAGTCTTTTCCTCAAGTGGCCTTCAACTCCCTATCTTGCTCGGCGTACTGCTCGAGAAGGTGGCTGAAGTGGCATGTGGCCTGCAAGAAGAAGCAATTAGAGCACAATAAAAGCCGAGCTAAAAACTTAGAAAATTTTCAAAGGTCATCGAAATCAACTAAGAAAACTTACCGACATGAGTGACCGAGCTACCTCTAGAGCATCGTCTCCTATCGTCCCTGCCTTCAGTGTGGCTCGGTCTTTTGGGGTCGGGAGATGACGGAGAGCCTGCATACTCATTGCTGAGTCTTCCAAGAAACCGTCGTGGTTCATCACCCGCTAATCGGGGACAAATAGTTTCTTGTGTGCCTCGGTCAGTATGGCCTCGGCCTGCTCGGTAAGGGGCGGGGCCTCGAGCGCCAGAGCAGTCGAGATAGAGAAGCCTTCGCCCGAAGGACTAGAGGGGGTCGGCTGAACAAGACCTACAGCCAAGGCCGATCGCCGAGGAGAGGCCAGATCCACAACTGCAGCCGAAGGAACCTTGGTTGGTCGGCCGGACATAGGCCCTGCGCTCGTCCTCTTCCTCTTCTTAGCATTGGAGGCCTTGTTTTGCTCGGCCATAATTGCTCGGAAGTCCATGCTCAGAGCCTTTGTCGAATAAAAAAAACAAATTTAGAAAAAACAAGGCATAACAGAAAGTATACAAGAAAAAAAAAGAGATGTCCGGAGCGTACTCGGGTCGATCGGACTAAGGCCCAACCCGTGAAGCATCTCCTCGGTCATGTCCCTCCAACTTAACATCGGGAGTCCGACCAGCTTCACCGCGACATCTGCTTCGACCGGAGTCAACACCGGCTCGGCCTTCGCATACTTCGGCACGCCCTCCTTCCATCGGGTCGGGAAGTCCCATGCCGAAGGGCCTCGGATCAAAAAGAACTTACCCTTCCACGACTTGATAGAGTCGGGCTTTTCTATCAGCTTGATGCCTTTCCGAGGCGACAGATAGTACTGGTGTTTGGTCTTGCTCATCCGATTGATCTGGTACAAACTCCTTAGCATGACGAGCTAGGGCTCCAGCTTTGTTGTTCGGCATTGGAGCAGAAATCCGAGCACATATCGCCACATGTTCGGCATGAACTGGATCAGGCTCAGTCCATACCACAGGAGAACCTTGGTCACAAAGGGATGGAGGGGAAGACGCAGTCTGGCATTCAACGCGTCGTAGGCGAAGACGCAAGTATCGGGCGAGAAGGCCGTGCACGCTCGCACCCCAGGACCTGGGAGAATCAGGGTGTACTCCGGGGGAATGACGAAGCTCTTCCGAATCCGAAGCAGATCTCGTTCAGTTATAACCGAGGGGATATCGTTGATTTCGGTAACCTCCCTCGGTTCGTTCTCCTCGTATGTTTCCGAGCATCCGTAGACGGCCTTAGTCAGCAGCTCGCCGGTGTACTGCCGGATTCTCCCGTGGCTGGATATCATGGTCGGTAGCCAACCTATTTCACCTGCTTGTCTCACGGTCTCTACAACCGTCTCAACAACCGAAGACCGGGCCACTTCCTTCCCCGTCTCCTCGGTCGCCGACGACCCTACTATCTCCTTCCCCTTCCGTTTTCTCACCACTTCTCCCCTTTCCTCGTGAACTAACCGTTCGTCGCTCCGACCCCCCGAGGAAGAAGCCTCACTACCCAAGGACACTCGTGACATCTCGTAGGGTATATATATAAGACTAAGAATATATATACTAACCTTATGTGACATTTACGGTCGGAAAAACCTTGCCGAAAATTGCCTGGCCTGCCGCAACAGCTAACACAACTGCCCTTGAGCTCAAATCTCCACTAGCAGAGCAACTCGAGAGCAAAAGTGAGTTTTGAGAGTGAAAAGTGAAAGAATGAGTGGAGTGAGGGGGGTGAAAACTTATAGTCAATGAAGCAACTCTTGGGCTTTTGAAACGCTTTGGGCCCGTTAAGGAAGGCTAAACGACAGAATGAAGAAGGGCGGCAATGGTTCAGAGAAGGGCGGCGACGGTTCGGTCTTAGCCACGCAGCTCGGCAATTCACGAGGCGCCAAGCCACCGAGGCACTCTACCGAGTTACCGAGGCACTCTGCTGAGTTACCGAGGCACTGACCTCCACATTTAGAGAAAAATGCTGTCAAACTCTGTGGGACGTCATGTCATCCCAAGATTCCTGCCAAAGGTTGATGAGCGGCTCTGATTTAGACATGCCCACAAAATGGACAAAATCATGTTTTCTCGTGATCCGAGCTGCCTGCATCGTGATTCGTGCCCTGATGGATGCTCCAGATGTCGTCATGTGTCTCAACGACTCAGGAGGAGCCGAGCCACCAAGGCACTCTGCCGAGCTACCGAGGCACCAATCTCCACATTTGGAGAAAAACGCTGCTGAACTCTGTGGGACGTCAGATCGTCCCAAGATTCGTGCCAAAGGGTGATGAGCGGCTCAGATTTAGACACGCCTACAAAACAACAAAATCACGTTTTCTCGTGATCTTAGTCGAATGCATTGTGATTCGTGCCCTAATGGACGCTCCAGATGTTGCCACGTGGCTCAACGACTTAGGAGGAGCCAAGCCATCGAGGCACTCTGCCGAGTTACCGAGGCACCGACCTTCACATTTGGAGAAAAATGCTACCGAACTCTGTGGGACGTCAGATCGTCCCAAGATTCGTGCTAAAGGTTGATGAGCGGCTCAGATTTAGACACACCCACAAAATGACAAAATCACGTTTTCACGTGATCTAAGCTGACTGCATCGTGATTTGTGCCCTGAGGATGCTCCAGATGTAGCCACGTGGCTCAACAACTAAGGAGGAGCCGAGCCACCGAGGCACTCTGCCGAGCTATCGAGGCACCGACCTCCACATTTGGAGAAAAATGCTGCCGAACTCTATGGGACGTTAGATCGTCCCAAGATTCATGCCAAAGGTTGATGAGCAGTTCAGATTTAGACACGCCCACAAAACGACAAAATCACATTTTCTCGTAATCTGAGCCGCCTGCATCGTGATTTGTGCCCTGATGGACGCTCCAGATTCAGCCACGTAGCTCGGCAGCTCACAAAGCGCCGAGCTACCGAGCTGCCGAGGCACTTTGCCGAGCTACCGGGGTACCGACCTCAACATTTGGATACTGCCGAGCTACTCAAACCATCAGATTGTTCCAAGATTCGTGCCAAAAGATGATGAGCGGCTCAGATCACGCCACGCCCACAAAATGACAAAATCATGTTTTCTCGTGATCTGAGCCTCCTACCTCGTGATTCGCGCCGTGATGGACACTCCAGATTTAGCCACGTTGCTCGGCAGCTCATGAAGCGCCGAGCTATTGAGAGCTATGACCGAGCTACCGGGGCACCGACCTCCACAAACGGAGAAAAGTGTCGCCGAGCCACCCAGACCGTCCGATCGCTCAGATATTCACGCTTTTTGCTGATGAGCGGCCCACATTACGCCACGTCACAAATGGTATTAAAAATCAATTTTTTATTTATTAAATTCAAATTATTTTTTAGAAATTACGAAAAAATGATTAAAAATTTAGGAAAATTAATTAAAAATTCTAAAAAATAATTATAAATTTGGAGAAATATTTTTGAACCCCCGGGTAAATAATTATTGCTTAGGATAATTAATTAATGCCTCTGAACAATAAATCACCACTTCGCAAACTTAAAAAACTGTTCCGGAAAATAAATGAAAATTAAGAAAAGTCACCAAAAGTCTAGGAGGGCTCAAGAAAAACCTTGAGCATGCAACCAACACCGAAAATCACCATGATACCTCATATAAAGATTCGTCACCCCTCATTTGGACTCCGATACAACTCCGCAAGCCATTAAAACAATAAAACTACTCCTCAAAGGCTGATCAAACTCAGTTTTCGGGAGTAGGAGGCACGTGATATGGCTAAAATAGGGTTAAATTGGAACCGTCCAAATTGGACATGAATCTTAAAGCTCGGGGGTAAAATGGTAATTTCACCTACAAACGGGTCTGAAATGGGAACTGGGCCTTTTTCCAAAGGTCCAATAACCCATAAACGAGTCCATCTTACTGGGCAAAGATTCCAACCCGTAAGAAGCCCAGTCCAGCTAGATAGGAGAATTAGGATTTATGATTGACCTTAATCAACGGTCCTGATCACTGCTATCCCTTCACTGGGAAGTAAGGATTTGATCATATCCCGAAACTGGTACCTAAGGTGGCTATACATACCCCCATCCCCCACTGTTACCAGGTAATCAGTCTTTTGCCAATCAAAGCTCTTTCATAATCTTTCTGATTACTGATAAGAGCGTCGGAGGGTGCGTCGCCGGAATCAACCCCGTTGTTTCGCACTTTTTGCATGTCAATGGTGGGAGAATCTCGGTCAAGCTCCGGTGAAGGTGTTCAGGTTTGACTATTCAACTTTTCTCGAATCCACAAATCTATCTGTTTGCCCCCACACCGATTTCAGCGGCAACAGTTTTGATGAACTGGTTCACTTCGGTTACTTGGCATAGTTTTTGAATATATTGTAAAAATAATATTTTCTTCGATATTTTGATAGGAGTTTTTTGAGTTAAAAGTGTCTCCTTGTATGTAGTCTTATTTGGGGATGTAAGTGCACCTTCTTTTAAGGAATGAGTAGGCTCACCTATCTCACTCATTTTCTCACTAGTATTGTCCATCATATTTTTTGTAGTTACATGCTGACTTACATGCTGGTAGAACAGACTTTGGAGTCCGCATATTTGTAGTTGTAATTGATTAAATGCTCATTTTATTTGTTCCATAGTTCCCTTAAGGCAAATAACATCCTATTCTATTTGCTGGACTCTAGTTTCCATTCTGCAACAAATAAAATAGTTAATTTCTTGATAAAAAATTATCTAAAATGTTATCCTTTCCTTTTATGTTTTCTATTGAGAAATCGTAATGTGCTAACTCTATTTGCCATCTTATCAATCTTTTGTTTACTATAGTTGGGTCTATTATTTTGATCCAACTCTTTGCTTGCGTATTGTCTGTTCTTACTGTGAATTTTATATGTATTATAAATAATTCAAACTTTTTTATAGCTTTTAAGATTGCTAGTAGTTCTTTTTCGTTTATGTGATAAATTTGTTAGGTTTGTGTGAAAGATCCACTAGTATATCTGGCTAGTCTTTCCACTTCTTCTCCTATTTCAGTGAATTTTAATACTGCTCCCCAATTATTTTCACATACATCTGTTTTTATTATCCATGAACATTCTTTAACAGGTAGTCTTAGCTTATTTAATTCTGAAATCTGTTGTTTTAATATTTTATGTTTTTTTTCATTCTCTAGGGTCCATTTCTATTTCTTAAACATTTTTAGTTTTTGTTGTAACCAATTTGTTTTTACTGATAAATTTGGTATGTAACCTCTTGTTTGATTTAGTAATCCTATTATAGATTGTACTTCTCTTTTTTTGTTTTAAGTTATTAGGAAATGTCTTTATCTTTTCTGCTATATGTGGTTGTAGCTCTATTCCTTCATGTGATAATTTTGTTCCTAGGAATTCTATCTCAGTTTTGAACAAATTTTTTTTTTGATAGTATAATACCTGTATTTTTTACTATTTCTATGAATTTTAGTAGATGCTCTTTATGTTGTTCCTCGTTTTTGGATCCTATTAGAATATCATCTACATATACTAATATGAAATTGTTGTATTTTTCAAATATCCTATCCATATATTATTGAAATATTCCTGGACTGTTTTTATAACCGAATGGTAATACAGTCCTTTCATAGAATCCTTGAGGTGTGCTAAATGCTGTTAACTGTTTTGAATCTTTTTTAGTTTTACATGGTAAAATCCTGATTTACAATCAAATTTTGAAAATATTTTTCTTGTCCTTACTGTGTTGAGCAGTATTTGCATATCTGGTAGTGGATATCCAAATCTCTTAGTATTTTTATTTAGTTCCTTATAATTTACTACCATTCGAGATTTGTCTCTTTTTTCTTCTGAATGTTTTCTTACTATGAATGCTGGTGATGAATGTGGACTTTGTGATTTTCTTATGTAATTATTTTCCATTAATTCTTTTATATGTATTTTGAATTCTTCTAGATCTGTTGGAGTGTCCCTTATAGGTTTAATTTTTATTATTTTGTTCTTATCTATTAACTCTATATGCGTTGTGGGTTTACTTAAGTCCCATTTTGCCAATGGGTCTTCTCCGCACAGATCTTCTAATTATTTTTGTAAAATTTCTTTTATAGTTATTTCTTGGACATGTTGTATTCTAGTTTTGTTTGGTAAATATTGATATTCACCACGCTAGGTTGAAGAAACCTTGACGGGTGGCATGTCGGTTCTAGAATAAGGTTGGATTATTCGAATTGCTATTGCTTGGTGTCGACAAGGTATCGTAAATACAACTGATTTGTGTGATATGGTTATAGGATAGTATTGTTGGAAAAGTCATTTTTTAATAGCACATCATTATTCATATCATCAAACTGGTATATTATGGTATTTTTAGTATGTAATTTTCACTTTGTATATTAATATTTTGTGGATACTTATCAAGTATGATAGTTTGTCCTGTTAATCCAGTTATTAATTTTTTATTATATCCATCTTGTTTTCATTTTGATAGTATATTTTCTCGGCGGCTAGTGCCTGCTCCGGTGTCTATTAGGCTATGATAGTTTCTTGATTTGTATCCTTCGTAAACAAATTCTGTTAGTATGTATAATGTGTTCTTTGTTGATCTTAGTGGATTTATTTATCCAATATTTTATTTATTATTATACTTTCATTGTTTACTGTTATTGTGATTTTTTATTCTTGAATTGAGTAAGGTTGTACCGACGTAAGGAAGTCAGTTCCTAATAATATTTCATTAACATGGTGTTCTGGATCTACGTGTAAATGTAATAACATTTCATTTCTACCATTTATCCTTAGTGGCAATATTATTTTATATACAATAGAATGTCTATTATTGTAATAGTCTAGGTAGTAATATGGGTTTTCTAATGGCATTAATTCAGTTTTTTTTTATATTTGTTTGTTTGATATATGAAGTAGCTCTTGTATCTACTAAGGCTACTTGTTTATTCCATTTTCCATTATCATAATATTCTATTTCTTTTTTAAATTGGTTATTGTTCTGATGTTCTAATGTATTTATTATTGGTATTAATTCCAATGCTTGTTGTTTGTTTCTTATTGATAGTGATCTCTTTCTGTACATTATTTGTGGTGCTTTTTCTTTTGCAATTTCTTTTGCTTTGTTAAAGTCGAATTCTATATAATTTGGTATAGTCATTTCGGGGTTTTCTCTAGCTAGTTTGTATCTTATAATTTTGCTGAATAGCAGTTCTATTTTAAAATTATCTGTATTTCTATTTTTTACTTCATATTTACTAGTGAAAGCATAAATATTTCTTATTTGTATACTCATAACTTTGTTTTTTACTATCATTTCTATTCCTGATAATCTGTGGTACATGACTAGACTTCTGTCTTTGTTTTCTTCGACCATGCTTATAGAGAAGTTAGGTTTTATTGTAAATTTTATCTTTTGGTACATTAAGTTTCCTTGTACTATTCCTATTAAGGCATCTTGTGTGCTTAATATTATTCTATCATTCATTAGATAATTTCTAGAGGTGTAGTTATTCCTTCTTTAAAATAGGTCTTTATTATTATTTGTACAACTTCTAAATGTATGTGTCTTAATATTTTTCTAGTTTTATCACTTATTTTTTCCATCTCGTCTTATTATTCTTTCGGTTATTAATGGAATTATGGTTTTTCCTTCTGCTTGTTCAATGTCTATAGGTTGCTCATTATTCCTGACTATTATGATGGTATTTTTCTTCCTTTCGAATATTGGTAGTTTAAAATTTTCTTTTGGATTTATATCTAATTTGGTCGCTCTTATTTTATCATATTTTTATATGTCAGAGCACATTCTTTTCCTTACTTATTCATTGTTTTCTTCTATTTCTGAAAGTTCTCCTATTTCTGTTATTTCTATCATCATATTTATTTCAAATTTTTCTGTTTCATCTTTACTACTTCCACTATCTTCTTCCATTACCATTATTTCTTCATCTTCACTTATTTCTGACCATTCGCCTTATATTCTATGGGTTCATAATTTATGTTATTCATTTCTTCAATTTCTTCTACGTATTTTACATTTTCTTTTTTCATTCTTTTAGGGCAATTCGGTAATATATGTCCTACCTCTTCACATATATAACAATTACACTTTTTAGGGTTTTTAGTATAATGTCTATTTTTATTTTTATTTATTTTTCTAAAGTATTTTTTATATCTCTTAAAAGTTTTTCTATATTTTGGTTTATATTTTTAGAATTTGTGATTATTCTTCTTTGTATAATTATAGTTATTATTACATCCCCAATGATTTGGTCTAGCATCCTCACAACAGATTCTTTGTTTATAAGTTCTGTAGTATTTCATTATTGTTCTAGCATCTTGGCATACTTTATCCTTATAATCTTTTACAAATTGTATTCTATACCCTAACGTATCTACTTCTGATTTTACTTTCTCACTTATGTATGCACTAGATATGTTTATACTCCACGGATCAGGTAGTTTTAGAAAGAATAAGTCTAAAATTGGATTCCTTTCTTATTTTGTATAATAACCATCTTGCAAATATTCTCGAAATTCACAAGCATGGTTGTCAAAATAACACATATCGCATATTTCTAAGTTACTTAGTCTCCATCTTGCTTGATTCTTTTTGTATATAGTGTGTTTTTCTCCTTTATCGTAGACATTGAATTCTATTCTTATTGCTATTTCGTAATTTGTAATTATTTCTTTCAGACCTAAGGTTCATTGTGCTGAGGTTTCTTCAGTTCTATTTGCATCAATTGGTCTTGATTTTCTTGTAGTATTTTTTTCTTCTTCCTTTAGTCCATTCCACCATTTTGCTACTACTCCTATAGAGGTGACTTCTAAAAATTTCTCAAATGCGTTTTCTGAAAGATTTTGCCTAAATCCTACTATTAGTGAGGCCTTTACCCATTCTTCTTTTGTTCTATCTACGTCTTTTACACAGTCTAGATCTAGCCACTCTCCATTACCTGCTATTCCTTTTTCGCAGTATTCTGTAGGTTCATATTTTGGGTTTTTTTTTTCTTTGTCTCTTCCTAATTTATTATGTTTTGTGTTTTGCCATTTCCATGGCAATTGATAAGATCTTTTGTTAGGTGGTGGTCTTAAGATTTCGTACATGTCAGTTTGTATTTCTGTAGGTTTTGTTATAATCTTTTCTTTATCATGATCCATTTTTATTTCTTCATTTGTTATATCTAGATTTTTTAAGGCTTCTTCTACTTCTACTGAATTAGGATTTGTCATTAAAACTTCTATTTCTAAAATATTTATATTAAGTTTTGTTATAGCTTCTAACTCCTTCATACCTTCTCCAGTTATGCCTAATTCTTCCTGTGTGTCATCGGTTATATATCTACCTAGGTCTTTTATGTTCTTATTTATGATTTTTAAATCTTTTCTTATAACTCTTACAAACTCAGGACCATTGCAATCTTCATCCAATTCTTGTATGTTTATCATATAAATTTCTAGGCTTATATTTGGATTCAATCCAACTGCTTCCTTGGTCATACTTAGCCTAATATTTTGTATGCTAGTAGGTGTTGGTAATACCAACTTGCTTCTTCGTTTCTATAATCTAATACTTTGTATGCTATCTCTTTTTGTATTTCCTTAGGTGGTTTATTAGTTAATTTATTTGTTAGTAACAAGTATTCTGATATTTCTCTATCAGTTCTATTTTTTTTTCCTTCTGTTAATCTTCTATCAATGTATCTAATTTTAAATTTTGAAAGATGTTTTAATTTTAGTTTCTTTATTTTCTGTGAAATATCCAACTTTTATAAGGATAAGAGAGATTATAGTTTATAATTCCTAACGTAGGGTTATCTAGAAAATTTTGTTTTTTAGGTTATTATATCAATAGAGTTAGTTGGATATAATATTTTGTGAAAGTGGGTCAGTTGGCTAAATGTTTTTGGAAGTGGGTCAGATGGCTAAATAATTATTGAAAGTGGGTTAGTTGTTAGAGTTAGCTCTTTAGAATCTGATATTTGAATATTTGAAGCAAGCTTAAGCAGCAAGTTCCATCACGAAAAAATATTGACATCATCTCAGAACTAGGAGATTCAAACCTAGGAGATTAAATTTTCTTCTTGACCTGTGGAACTACTGATTCAAAACTAGGAGAGTTCTGGTTGAGAGAAGGAAGACTCGTATTTGCAGAAGGAAAATTTTCCCATATAAAATTGTTATACTCATATACTGAACTTTATATGAAGGATCCTAACCGTTCATTAGATATATAAAATCATAAAATAAACATACACAAAAAATTATGTTGTTTGGAATTATCATGGTACCACTTTGTCCTGCTATGGAAACATCGTCCATTTCTTAAAGATTGGATAAACAATTTCTAAATTTATTGATATTTTACATGCCTACATATTCTAACATTTTTTTTAAAAAAAATTGTAAACGGTGTCAATTATCCATAGACAATCCCACAAAATAATTCCAAATACTCTATAAGCCAAAAATCATCTCCAATAAGTATGAAGTCACAAGAGCTTTTGTCTTGGATTGTTACATTAATTTGTTGGATTTTTTATGTACAGGTCACCCACAAATCGCTAGTGATGTGGCTAACTAAAAAATCTGGTTCAATTTGAGCTATCTGATCCGCTCAGAATCTGCTCATCTCTGATTATCAGGCCCGATGATCCAACATGCTTTCTACAAGTTCAGGCCCACTAAGAAATGGATCAACCCGGCCCATTAGGTAACATACCCACTCTCTCTACCTATTTACCAGGCCCCCTTTTCCCTACTTACCAGGCCCCCTTTCCCCTACTAAGGTAACGAATTTTTCTCCATCTAAACCCTAGCTCTCATTTTACTTTCAAGTGACTGACTAGAACGTCGGAGGGACTGTCGCTGGGAACTCTCCCAGTATTTTTAGGCCACTTGCAGGTCTTCCGGTCGGCCAACGTCCAGCAATGCCCCCTTTCCAGCTCCCCATAAATACCCATCTCAGATCCAGATTTGTGGCCAAGATCTGTTTCAAATTTGTCTCTTCCACTACAAATTACAAGAACTCACACCTGGTGCCCCCACAGCTAAAAAAAGTAGCATCAGATTGGCGCCGTTTGAGGGAATCGCGCCAGACTGATTCGATCTCAGGTTCGGATCCGACCCTGAGACCATGCTCTTCCATGGCACCAAAGGCCAGGAAAGCACCAATGGCGGGATGTCAAGCCGACCCTCCTCAACACTCACGCAGTTATGCCCTTACGTAGGGGTCCCGAAGGCAACTAGCCGAGGGTTAGTTAGAGCCCGGCCCAAGCGCTTCACGTTCAGTCGCCGATACCTCCGGCACATCCTCAATAACTAACGCCCTGCGAATGACCTCCGACAGCAGCTCAGTCAATCGAGGAGAGAGGCCGCACCCTCTAACCAGGCTCTGACCCACAGTATCTATCCGTTTCAGGGCCGAAAGCATTGGCGCACCCCCTCACTGAGAGATAACCCATCCCCGCGTGGCCAGGGCGAGCAGGCCCCACTCTCGAGGGCCGAGTTCTGGGACTTCCGGAACGAGGTTTTCCAGGCTCTCCGAGGTGGTCTCAATTCTGAGCGTCCAAACAACGACCCTCACAGGAAGGAAGTCCAGGGCAACGAATCCTGCGGTTCAACATGGTCGGCGTTGCATGGGGAGGCTGTCCTCCAGCGCCTCCAAGAAATAGAGAATAACCTTGCTTGGATAGGAGAGAGCGAGCCCCAACCGAACCGAGGGTTTCAGCCTAACCAACCCCCGTTTTCCGCGACCATACTCGACGCTGAAATACCGAAGAACTTCAGACCCCCTCAGTTCAAGACGTACACATGGAAGGGTTCAAAACCCTGATGATGATTCACAGTGCCTCGGATCCTCTCCTCTGCTGTGCATTCCCAGCCACATTACGCGGCCTAGCGCAGAAATTGGTCTCGAAACTCTCTTCTGGCTCGATTTTCTCGCTTGACCAGTTGGAGATGAGCTTCTTTGCCCACTTTGTTACCAGCCGGAAGGTCGAGAAGACGAGCGCGTCCCTCTTGGGCCTCACCCAGAAGGAATGAGAATCCCTTCGGGACTTTGTACGGAGGTTCACTACCGAGGCCATGGCAGTTTCCTCTCTAGACGATGGCGTTGCATCCGTGGCCTTCTGACCTAATGTTCACCATGGTCAGCTTAAGGCATCCTTGGCAAAAAAACCGCCTCTTGACTTTCCCGACCTCCTCAACAGGGTTGGAAAATACATCCAAGCCGAGGAGGCTCTCCACCCAGAAGGGCAGAAAGAAGTGCATGCCAAGGGGAATAGAAAAGCCGATGATTCCGAGCCACTGAAGAAAGCCCAAAAAGACTCTCTCGGTCAAAAACGACCTCCACCTATTCCCCGTTTTGAGAGATTTACTCCCCTAACTCAGAGTGTATCCGCCATCCTTATGGAGATTGAAGACAAGGGGATGGTCCGCCATCCACCTCGAGCGAACAACAACAAAAAGAGGGACTAGAGGTTCTGTTGTCGGTTTCATCGTGACCAAGGTCACGAAACTGATAGTTGTCATGCCCTCAAAGACGAGATCGAGGCACTCATACAGAGGGGGTACGTAAGGGAGTTCACTCGAACAAACCCGAGGGACCGGAGAACATCTCCCCCTCCCCCGACGTCCGGTAGGGGGCCCGAAATGGAGGACGAACCCGAAGGGGACGATGGGCCGGGCATTCTTCAGTGCATTCACGGATGACCCATGGGGGCAAATCCCATACCGCACACAAAGCCTTTGTCCGCGAGGTTAACTCCATTCACAACTACACGCCCCCATGGAAGAAACGGTGTCGATCTCATTCTCCAACGAAGACCTGGAAGGACTCTGGCTCCTTCATTGTGGCGCTCTTATCATTGGCCTCAGCATGGCGAACCATGAAGTCGGCCGAGTCCTTGTTGACAATGGAAGTTCTGTCAATATCCTATTCCAGAAGGCATTCGAAAAGCTCAAACTCCCTCCCGAGAGGATGAAGCCGGCCGAGTACACCCTCGATGGGTTCTCAGGCGTCCCTATCCAAATTGAGGGAATTATCACTCTCGACATGACAACCAGAACGACACCGACAACCTGAACGGAGGCAACAAACTTCATGGTGGTCAATGTCAAGGCCGCCTATAACGCTATCCTGGGTCGGCCCGGACTCTGCTCCTTACAAGTAGTACCCTCTGCCTATCATCTGTAGCTTAAATTTCCTACGGATCATGGGGTCGATAGTGTTTGAGGTAATCAGGAGTCCCCGCGTGCATGCTATATGGCTGTCGTGGGGGGCAGGGTTTTCCCCTTTGATGCGGTGGAACTCCCATCTAACAGAAGCCTATTGCATGTGGAGCCCGTTGACAAGTTGGAAGAGATCCACTTCTATGGGGTGGACGAATCCAAATGGTTCCTAGTAAGCCAGTCTCTCGCTCCAGAACTAAAGCTCGATGTTATCGACTGCGTTCGACGGTTGCCAACCTTTTCGGTTGGACACCCTCAGACATGCCGGGGATTTCAGAAGAACTCATCATGCATAAACTGAGCATCCATTCGGACTCCAAACCGGTTCAGTAGAAGCGGTGTAAGTTTGCTCCCGACTGACAACGGGTCGTGACGGATGAAGTGGATAAGCTCCTCTCAGCACGCTTCATACGAGAAGTCAACTACCCGCAGTGGCTGACAAATTTTGTAATGGTAAAGAAACTGAGCGGCAAGTGGAGAATCTGCATAGACTTCACGGACCTCAACAAGGCCTGTCCCAAAGATCCGTTCCCATTGCCCAGCATCGACGCCCTGATAGACGTGACTGCGGGTCACGAGCTACTAAGTTATATGGATGCCTTCTCTGGTTACAACCATGTACAAATGTTCCACCCAGATATTCGAAGACCACCTTCGTGACTGATAAAGGTCTCTATTGTTACAAGGTCATGCCCTTCGGACTGAAGATTGCCGCCGCCACGCATCAAAGACTAGTGAACCGAGTCTTCAAGAAATAGATAAGACGGAACATTGAGGTATATGTCGACGATATGCTTGTAGAAAGCTGGATAGGGCAGGATCATGTTAACGATTTGGAGGAGGCTTTCAGGGTTCTACGATCCCACAATATGCGACTCAACCCCTCCAAATGCACATTCGGCGTCACTTCGAAAAATTTCTCTAATTTATAGTCAGCCAGCGAGGCATCGAGGTGAATCTAAAAAAGATCCAGGCCATACTAACCATGGCTCCTCCGAGAAATGTCAAAGAGGTCCAACAGCTTACGGGTCGACTGGCTGCCATCAGCCATTTTCTCTCCAAATATGGAGAAAAGTCGGTTCCATTCTTCAAAGCACTTCGGGGGAAAAAATCTTCGAGTGGGGGAACCCTCAACAGCAGGCCTTTAATCAGCTGAAGTCTTACCTGGCCAACCTTTTGCTCCTCAGTAAACCCGGGCAGGGCAAACCCCTCTTCCTTTACCTGGCAGCGTCAGAGCACGCGCTCAGCGCTGTATTAGTCATGGAGGAAGACGGTGTCTAGAAGCCCGTGTACTATGTCAGCAAAGTTCTTCACGATGTTAAACTCTGGTACGCTAGAACAGAAAAAACCGCCTATGCCTTGGTGATTGCCGCTCGGAAGCTATGACAATACTTTTAGGTGCATTCCATCCAAGTCCTAACAGAAAAACCTCTCAAAACTGTCCTCCACAAACCAGAGAACTCTGGCCGCCTGATCAAGTGGTCCATCGAGCTCAGCCAGCATGACATTAGCTACCTACTCCGGATGGCCATCAAAGAACAGACCCTCGCAGAATTTATCACGGTATGTACCATTCCCGAAGCTCCAGAAGTCCTAAAGGACGAATCGGTATGGGAAGTCTATGTGGACGAGTAATCATGCGAAGGTGGAAGCAGAGCTGGCATCATACTCAGGGGAATCGACAACTTTACTCTCCAATACTCCCTATGTTTAAACTTCCAGGCATCCAACAACGAGGCTGAGCACGAGGCGATGAACGCCGGACTTATGCTAGCACATCAAGCAGGGGCAAGGCGGGTGAAGGCCTTCAACGACTCCCAGCTCTGGTCAAACAGATCACTGGGGAGGATGAGGCCCGCAACGCCCAGATGATCTTGTACATGGCACGCACAAGAGGACTCTTGACAGTCTTTGAGGAGGTTGCTGTTGAGCGTATTCCGAGGGAACACAATGTCCAGGCCGACGCCCTCTCCAAGCATGCTTTATCATCATTCGAGGGCATCGATCATACAGTGCTCATTGAGATCCTCCTCGAGCCTAGTATCGAGAACCATGAGTCCCTCTTTATCAAGGAAGGCGTTCAGACAGTCACATGGATGGAACTCGTCTGGAAATTTTTATCAAACGGAGAGCTTCCCCTTGACCCAGATGAAGCGCGACGGACAACATTTAGATCAGAGAGATTCACCCTTATCGATAATATACTCTTCAAGTGCTCGTACATAGAGGCGGACGGAAGATCATATCTCTGATGCCTGAGCCCCGATGAAGCCAAATATGCACTCCAGAAGTTGCATGAAGGAATTGGGGGAGGCCATATGGGTAGTAGGTCGCTCGCCAGAAAGGTACCCAACCATGGCTACTATTGGCCGACCATACTGCAAGACGTCTACGATCTTGTGAAGAGGTGCGACCCCTGCCAAAGGTTCTCCTCGGTTAGGCGCATGCCCCAAGCAAAACTCAAGTTACTCTCCAGCTCGGCTCCCTTCGCCATGTGGGGGATGGACTTAGTCAGCCCGTTTAGCAAGGCTACCGGCCAAAGGTACTTCCTCGTATTGGCCATCGACTACTTTACCAAGTGGATCGAGGCAGAACCCCGAGCCACGATCATCGAAAATTAATCCCCACAATTCTGCTGGAAGCACGTTGTCTGTGGGTTCGGGATACCGCGTGTGCTTGTCTCCGATAACGAAACTCAATTTGCTGACAAAAACTTTCGCAAGTTCTATGGAGACCTCGGATCCAACAGCGGTTCTCGTCAATATTTCATCCACAGTCGAACGGCCAAGTCGAAAATGCCAACCGCCAGATTCTGGACGGAATCGAGAAACGGTTGGACACCTCCCCGAAGGGGCTATGAGTCGACGAGTTACCCAGCGTACTTTGGTCATATCGAATGACCAAGAGGATCACTGCGGGTTAGTCACATTTCAACCTTACATATGGAACGAAGGCGATCATCCCGATAGAAATCGGGATTCCTTCGCCCAGAATCTTGTTTTAACGAAGAATCTAACACGAGAGACCTGAAGACCAATATAGACCTAGTTGACGAAATCCCCGAGAGGTCCACCATCAGGAGAAACATCTATCAGCAACGGATTGAGACATACTACAACAAGAGGGTTCTGCCGGCCAACATCAAATAGGGTGACCTCGTTTTCAGGAAGATCACTATTTCAGACCCCAGCAGGAGGGGCAAACTCACCCCAAACTGGGAGGGCCCGTATAAGGTCACCCAAGTGGTACGCCTTGGTACGTACCGACTCGAGGACCCGGGGGGCACGATGATCAAGAGATCCTGGAATGCAAAGCACCTTACAAAGTTTCATGAGAAGCCAGAGTAGACCTTATTGGTTGTAATCGACGCTAAGCGCCACTATTCCTTTTGTAACCAAGCGAGTAAAGAGAATGACTTTTCTTTTGTTTTGATTATGTTGCTAAGTTTACCTAGCTTGGACTTCGAGCAAATAGCTAGCTTAGTACAAGCTGTTCAATGCTCGGCACAATCGGTACCCCCCAAATGAAGGATTTCACAATCCCTCACATCCTCGCCACTCGGCTTGAACTTTAGGCAAACAGCCAGCTTTCTACAAACTGCTCGATGCTCGACACAATCGGCATCTCTAAACGAGGAATTTCAAAATCCTTCATGTCCTCGCCACTCGGCTTGGACTTTGAGCTAATAGTCAGCTTTCTATAAGCTGTTCGACGCTCGGCACAATCGACACCTCCTAAACGAGGGATTTCACAATCCCTCACATCCTCGCCACACGGCTTGGACTTCGAGCAAACAACCAGCTTTCTAGAAGCTGCTCGATGCTCGGCACAATCAGTGCCTCCCGAAATGAGGGGTTTCACAATCCCTCATATCCTCACAACTCGGTTTGGACTTCGAGAAAACAGCCAGCTATCTACAAGCTGCTCGAGGCTCAGCACAATCGGTGCCCCCCAAACGAGGGATTTTACAATCCCTCACGTCCTCGCCACCCAGCTTGGACTTCGAGCAAATAGCTAGCTTTCTACAAGCTGCTTGACGCTCAGCACAACCGGTGCCCCCCAAACGAGGGATTTCACAATCCCTTACGTCCTTGCCACTTGGCTTGGACTTCGAGCAAATAGCTAGATTTCGACAAGCTGTTCGACGTTCGACACAATCAGTGCCCCCCAAACGACGGATTTCGTAATCCCTCACTTCTGATCCACTAGGCTTGGACTTTGAGCAATAGCCAGGTTTCTACAAGCTGCTCGACGCTCGGCACAATCGGTGCCCCCAAACGATGGATTTCACAATCCCTTATGTCCTTGCCACTCGGCTTTGACTTCAAGCAAACAGCTAGCTTTCTACAAGTTGTTCGATGCTCGGCACAATCGGTGCCCCCCAAACGAGGGATTTTACAATCCCTCACGTCCTTGCCACTCGGCTCGGACTTCAAGCAAACAGCCAGCTTTCTACAAGTTTTTCGGCGCTCGGCACAATCGGTGCCCCCCCAAACAACGGATTTCACAATCCCTCACGTCATCGCCACTAAGCGTGGACTTCGAGCAAACAACCAGCTTTCTACAAGTTGCTCGATGCTTGGCACAATTGGCGCACCCCGCCACTCGGCTTGGACTTCGAGCAAACAATCAACTTTCTACAAGCTGCTCCTCGGCACAATCGGTGCCCCCCAAACGAGAGATTTCATAATCCCTCATGCCCTCGCCACTTGGCTTGGACTTCGATAAATCAGCCAGCATTCTATAAGCTGCTCGACACTCAGCACAGTCGGTGCTCCCCAAACGAGGAATTTCACAATCCCTTACGTCCTCGCCATTCGGCTTGGACTTCGAGCAAATAGCTATCTTTCTACAAGTTGTTCGACACTCAACACGATATGCACCTTGTAAACGAGGGATTTCACCATCTCTCATGTTCGCGACTCATTTCTCACAACCTCTCCTTAGCATCGGTCCGGACCCATTAAAATTTTAGTTATATTAGTGGTCCCCACCTTTGATAGGGACCCCGAGCGCCGGGACTTAAGTCGGTCACCTTTCCACCCACTAAATGCTAGGGATAGACTGGCTCACGCCAGCTACCCCAAACTACCAGAGGGTGGTAAGAGGACCGCCCGAGCCTGCTATACCTTCGAAGTTCGGTGGAAGACCTCGATCTCCTGGCCATGAGTCGGTCCCCTTTCACCCACTGACAGTAAGGGATAGCCTGGCCCTTAGGTGGGCTACCCCTAACTGCTAGAGGTTGGCAGGAGAACCACTGGCTTCAAGAGAGCTCTTAATGAACTGAGGGATAGAGAATGAGAGGCCAAGGAGTTATATAGCCAGGGAGGCGAAGATATGCCTCCAACAGCGCATTAATGTTATCGGAAGGCGAAATGTCTCCAGTTCAATTTACTATTATCGGAAGATGAAACGATGCACATTCGTCTGGTTCAGGTGGACAGGGCTCGACGCCCAGCTTCAACCGCGATTCAACCCTTGTCCCTCACAGGCAAATATGGCCCGACACCTGACATACCCCTCGTTGACACCACCCGATCCCTTTGTTTCACATAAGACCTTGACCGCAAAGAAAAAAAGGGGTTAGCGAAAAGAAGAATCATTTCTACGACAACATACAAAGGTTCATTAATACAATCGGTCAGACCTCATTATTACATTATTATTACAACTGAACCTCGGCCTAGTCCTTTGCTTTAGGGGCCTTAGAGCTGGTACCATCCAGCTTGAGCCCTATCGAGGGGGTTGCTCGTTAGCTCGCCCATCGGGCTCCTTCGGGGTTGCCAAGGATGACACTCCGGCAACAGAGCTCTGGGCATCACCTGGTCTCATCATCTCTAGTCTCAAGGTCGGAGATGCGATTCCAACGGTAGGACAATCATCCTCGAAAGGACGAGATTGAGAACCACTAATGCCGAGCATTACCTTGAACCTTTGTATCTTAAGTTCCTTCTCCATAATCACCTCTCGGAGGAACATTTCTGAGGTTGGTGTATGAGTGGAAGCACCAGACATCGACCATCTAGTCTTCGTGCTTCTCATGTCACGGTCGGCAGTCGTCTTCTTTAGACGAGCTAACTCCAAGCTCAACTCCTTCGATTTGTTCATAAAATAAGAGACGACCGCTTCACAATCTCGAGCCTGTTTTCGGTAGCGCGCCAAGACAGACTCTAGGGATGCGAGCTTAACCCTGAGGTGCCCCACCTCATTACCACAAGGGTCCACCCTGAGGGGCACGTCCATCTGACACAGAAGAAATAGTACATCATTCTGAGCCTCATAAACTTCATTTCACAAAGAAAGGAGTACATATCAAAAACTCACATCACAAATTACGCCAAAGAAATCTCAAGTCAAAATGGGCCGGCCAAAAATTCATTTTACGACCAAAATCCTTACAAAACTACGGTGGCCAGTCCGCGCTCGGATAATACAAAAAATAAAAGGGAAAACTGAAAAATACTGCTCGGGAGAGGTGAACCTCTTTGTCGCCCTCTACCGACAACCGGACTAGCCGTTGCCATTGCACCCTCCTCGGAGTGAGTCACCTCAACCTCCTCATCGCCGACGTCGTCACCTCTAGGCATTTTTGGTTGTTCGGGAAGAATTATCCCGTAGTGGAACTCCTCAAGCTGGCACGTGGGGAAGTAAAAATTGATGTGCTTAAGGGTCTTGTTGTACGCCTCGTCCTGAGCGGCAATGACCTTATCGATGGCGGCGGTCTTGGTCTTCTTTATCTCTCGGGCAACCACCTTCTTTATTTCTCCCTCGGCCCGGACTCGGTCATCTGCAATGGAAGCCAACTCAGCCTGAAGGGACTGCTCATGCGATGCGGTCGCATCCAGCTTCAGCTTCAAGTCCTTCATCTCACGCTCGTACAGTTGAGCGTTCCTCACCTCCCAATGGAGCTTGTGAGAGTGCAGCTTTGCCATCTGGGCCCCGGCTATAGATGTCTGCGGACAAAGGGCTAAGACTTCAAAAAAAGAAAAGGGGAGAAAATCATGGTATGGGACTCTGGCAGATAAAGGAGGACTTACTAGCACGCTGGCCTGAGCCCACCTCATATAGCAGGACTCTAACGTCTCGGTCTCCAGGACCTCTATGTCACAGGGCGTGGCGAGCTTTTCCACCACCTCGATCGTCACTGGTCCCTCGGTCAGCGTATCGACTATCCTCACAACCCAGTCAGGGGCCCACGGTCGCAACCCATCATCACCCACTACATCCTGAGCAGCAAGGTGAACGGAAGAGATCCCACCCTTCGGCACCTCCGAAACACTAGGGTTATCGGGGCTGGGGGCCGCCTTTGATGAGCCGGAGGTTCCTGGGATCGACAGGGTCTTCTACTTCTTGGGCTTCAGATCTGAGGAACCTTCGCCCCTGACTTGAGAGGATGCCTTCGTTTGCCTCGACTGCTCAGCCACCCTCTTCTTGGCCAACTGGGCTCTCCTTGCGTTAATTGCAGCATCGTCCATATCTACAAAAGGGAAACAAAACTATAAGGACAAAGGGAAAAAGATGATTAAAAAGAAAATGAAGGACATACGGAGAGGAACGAGACTCAGTCCGATCCTAGCCAGGTGTCTCTCTGTCACATTCGGCCAGCCGATGTAGTGTCCGGAGACAATCCGATCCACATCGGCCCATTCCTCCTCGGTCAGGTCTCTTCTCTTCGGTGACTTGTGATTCGGCTTATAGAAATTCCAGGTGGTGGGAATCTCCCAAAGCACCTAGTTTCGAACGATAAAATATTTTGCCTTCCACCCTTTTATGGAGTCCGGATGTCCATGGACTACCTTCCTATTAGGACGAGGCGAGATGTAGTAAATCCCCTCATACTCGCCCGACGAGGAGATCCCGAGCACGACTCAGAAGTAATTTAGTTTCAGAGGAACTCCCCTTTCCTCGCAAAGCAACATAAAACACACAAGCTGCTTTTAAGAGTTCGGGCCGTACTGCATAGGGCACAATCCCCTCAGTTCAACACCTCCTTGATGAACGGGTGCAGAGGAAGCCGCAAACTTTAAGTGAAGGCATCCACCGGGAACATGCATAACCAGGGCGCTAAGTTATTCGTGGGACGGAGACCGGGGCTCGGAAGCAACAAATCATACTCCAGCCTTATAAAGTAGTTGGCTTGAATCAGCAGTAGGTCTTCATCCGTCAAGGCACATGGCGTCTTGTCCACCCGGATCTTTTTCCGACCCGGTGAAGAAGGTTGCACACCATATGTAACCAACTCAACAACATCATCCGGGTACATCCTAATGGAGCTCGGCTGCGAAAGGTAAGGGACGTCGAGCCCATGTTGAGGAAGGAACTCGTCCCGCTGTACCGAACTATTTGGGAGGGTCTACCTCATCCTCCTCCTTCGGACGCGAGGGGCCGTCGGGTGGGACAGCGTCGCCAATGGTGTCAATTTGGAGGCCTCCCTCGACGAATCGACTTCCATCGCTTCATCACCCTCTTCCTCACCAACCGCCCATGGTCCTCCACCGCCTCTTCATTGTCCGAGTCGACTACCTTGGCCACTTCCTCCTCTCCTTCTGAGTCGCTCGATTCTACAACGAAGGGCTTTCGATTGTGAAACGGCTGGACGTTGTGGACCTGCTCGTCGTTTCCCAAGATTTAGATTCGGAGATGTGACCCTCATGTCCATCCCCAGATGTGGAGGCGAGAGAACATGGTTAATAAAAAATACTAACCATGTTGCCTTTACGGAAAAGTTCACCGAAAAATTGATCGCTAGTTACTAGGCAGCACTTACAGAGAGAACGCTAGACGAAAAATAAGAGGGGGAGTGGGGGATATATAGGCAGCTCTGCAGTGCCTCAAAATCAACAAACAAATCCCAATCGCCCATCTAGATCACACGGTTAGCGAGATTTCGACACCTCGATTTCCACAACCATGATGTCAGCGTCGCACGTGTAGCACCCGTGTCACAGCAACCATAGCAAGCGTGAAAACTCCCTTTCTTGCCAAGTTCACCACACTCGGAGCTTGGCACGGACTTCGAGCCAGCTGCTAGCTTCTTACAAAGCCTAAGGCTCGACGCTCGGCAACAACTTCGAGCAAGTGCCTAGCTTAATTTCTCACAAAGCATGAGGCTCGACGTTCGGCATCAACCTCGAGTAAGGGCCTAGCTTTCTCACAAGCATGGGGCTCGACGCTCGGCATCAACCTCGAGCAAGGACCTAGCTTTCTCACTAAGCGTGAGGCTGAGAGCTCGGCATCGAACATAATAAATTAAGAATATTATGTTCAAGTCTAACGGAAGAGGGATAAAATTACTTATCTACTCTCGTCTTCTTTCTCCCTTAATTCCCTAACTTTAGCTCTATAACTAGTAACTGCTTGGAGGAGGACACTGCAACTTAGGAGGAGGAGCAACGACAATGGAGAGGGCAAAGTGGATCATGGATCCGGTTTGGTAGGGGTGAGGAGAGAGGACAACGGTTCTGTGTTAGAAATTTTGTGGAGGGAAGATGGGCAGAGGATGATGATGATGGGCAGAATTAAGTAGATTTTGGGTTGATTTTTGGTGGGTGAGAATGAGACGGATGCATGCATGAGTGGTTCTGGGTCGGGTTAGGTGGTGGATATCAGATAATGAGGGAAAATGAGGGTGGTTGACGAAGCTGAAGTAGGAGCAGCGGCCGCTGGAGTGGTGGTGGGACAGACACTTTAGGGTTAGGTTTCTAGTCTATAAGCATAAAGGTGGTCAATAGGAAAGAATAACTAGAGTAGACGTTTAAATTAACAACTATAGGCACTACAAGAAAAACCTTTTTTCCGCAACGCCAAATGTCGTTGCTAAAACTCGTTTGTCGTTGCGAAAAATATTTTTGGCAACGACATTTGTCGTTGCAAGGTCGTTGCACGCCGCGAAAGATTTTGACTATGACTTTTTTGTCGTTGCCAAACATAGATTTTTCGCAACGACATTGTCGTTGCAATATATCTTGTCGTTGCCATACATAATTTCACCCGTGCTAAGGTATAAAATCAATCGCAACAACTTTTGTCGTTGCCAAACATACTTCATATATTTGGCAACGACTCGAGTCCTTGCTAAAGATGTTTTTTCGCAATGAATTATTATCGTTGTCTTACATTCTTTCTATTTTGGCAACGACTACTGTCGTTGACAAAGCTTGACTGTTTTGCAATTATTTTTATTATTGCTTTGCATTACTTGTATTTTGGTAACAACTATAGTCGTTGCTAAAGATACCAATTGTCGTTGCAAAAGTTTAATTCTTTTCGAGACAAATTATATATTGCCGTTGCATCAGCCCTGTCCTAAAACTAGCATACACTTCAAAAACATTAAAAACCAACATCATTCCAAAAACTATAATATTAAACTTGTCCAACATATTACATTTATGTCATATAAGAAGCAATGCCCAAAATATTACAACCATCAACTTCTCAAAAAGATATCTAAGTATCTCAGAATCATTTCCATTGTGCATAATAAGCTTAACCATGTTTTCTAATAGATCAAAATAGCATGTGCATATACATTTAGCTTCCTCCAAGTACTTGCAAAAAAAATTGTCTAACATCAACATCCTGCATCAATTTTAAAGAAAATGAATAAATAAAACAAGTATAAGATCAAAATATTAGAAAACCATTTAAAACATAGCCACAAACCATGAACTCAACCCTAAAATAAAACAGGTGACAAAGAATCTCGCTAGGAAGTGACCATATGTGTTGATAGCTAATATCAGTAATATGAGATACTATATGCACTCTTTTGTTTTCTGTTTTGGCTTAAAGTCTTGTACTTCAACCCTATTAATAAAAAGAAACTACATATCTGTTTCAAGTATACCATTCACCTCGTTCACAACTGAAGACTTATGAGAGATATTTGATTTCGCAACTCCAGGAAAATTATCAAAGCCGAAAGTGCATCTTTGTTCCAAGTCTCGAGGTATGTTAATTAACCCGTCTTTGGGGTACTACAAAAGTGCATTTGAAAATTTATTCAACTGATGTTACATCGCTGCTGATTACACCAGGTGATCTTAATGTTGCCAAGTTCTATACAGGTCTAGAATGTTTTCAATGAATTTTGAACACGATGACAACTCAAACTGATTTTGTAAACATTTCTATGGAGGCCAGATGAAGAAAGATACATCTATCAATTTAAAAGATAAGTACCAGTGCATATTCCAGCACTCCGTCATGCCTATTTCGGCTCGATCACATTACCTTCACCATTACTACCAATTAAGAAAGTAACCCTTTTGGGACCATAAAGGATGATCATGTCCAGTGACCCAGTCTTTAAATTAAACAGGTAGATACATCCATCAATTTAAAATGATAAGATTTTAACAGTGCATATTCCAGCAATTTCTTGTTCATTATTTTCCTTCATACCTATTTTAGCTCTCACATTACCTTCACCTTATCTACCCAGTTAACAACCCTTCTGGGCCATAAAGGATGACCATGTTCAGTTACCCAATCTTCAAACTAAATATACCAATTCCTAAAAGTACAAACCTTTCAACTCAGGATTCCATTATAGTTAAAGATCTTCCAACCACAACAGATGCTTTTGCATCGAGGAACCTACAAACACTTACCACCTAAAGCAGTAGTCTTCTAGCATAACCATCTCTGATTAAACATCCCAAAAAGCTAATACAAAAGCTTCAGGAAGAAATGATGGATATGCGAAAGAAAAACAATACACACACAGAAAAATATACTATAATAATGAACAGAAAGTCAATGTACCTGGTTCAAAAATTCATCCAGTCTTCTTGCAAGGCGTATAATGCTCCCCTCAAATATATCAGTCATTCCAATTACTTCCTCAAATGTTGCCCCCAAAAGATAGAACTCAATTCATGTCAGTGGATGGATGCTGCGCATGCATAAAAACATACAGCAACATAATTAGAGAGGCTAGATTTAAGAAATATAACATAACTGTAACAGCCAAAGGAGCATATAGTTTTCATGAACTAAGAATTATGTGAAAGTGCTACATGTATACAAATTGAAATACACATGAATATAGAGACAAGATGAATGGTCACTTGTACATAATCATAGTTTTATAACTTCACAGAAGAAACAAGATATAGAAAGAGAATGCAATATTCAAAATCACGAGTCCTTTATTTAATTTAAAATAGTTAGCACTACAATATGAAAACTGTAATACTTGACAAACCTTTGACCAACAACAGATGACATCCATCAAGTACGATCTTATTGTTGATTCTACATGTTCTTCTACATTTACATCCAATTTGCACTCACGTTGTATCTGCATTGAGTTCAACTCATGCTTCAGTTATTCATATAAAGTACTAATCGTAAGGTAACTAAACAAGGGTAAAAGCTAAAACCTCTGTGATTCTTCTTGTGCTATCCTGAAGTTGTTGCAAAGGTGTCAATAGCTCCTTTTTTGTACCTAGAAAAAGAAATTTAAGATATAGAAGTTGGTACTTTATATCAGTAATTAGAAGCCTATTAAGTAAAACTATAGTCTAACTAATAAATTCACCATTGAACATAAGCTCAGTCACGAGAAGCTCATCTCTTGTGTCTATCAAACAGGTAGCACATCCCTCATTTCACTTGATTCAACACTGCCCAAGCAAAATTCACATCAGTCAACCTATCTCAACACAACCAGAGAGACGAGCCGAAAAAGATATTCCAAACACAAAAATAAACTTGCCAATTTTTTTGTTCATCATTAATTCGTAGTTTAAACGCTTCATAGGCTCATTATAGTAATTTGAGCCGGAGACAATGCTCCAAAACCAGGACAAAAAGATTAATAATACAAAGTTTATAACATCTCTAGATAGAGAAAAAAAGCTAAGAGTAAATAATTTGATGATATATTAACGGCTAAAAAAGGAAAATTACGCTCTTTTCTTAGTAACTAATGAACAGTGCTAGATCAGGGGCCATCCACATTAGCATTGCACACTCTTCAAATTTTTGCCTTAACACAGAAAAACACCAACCACATTGGTAGGTAGTGTTCACTTGTATGTTCAAAATGGTAGAAATGTAAGCTAAGATGGGTCCCCTCAAGCTGATAGGATTCTTGAAAAACATCAGCCATCATGACCTTCCCAGTTCCCATACTTGAAAGTTGAAACAAGCTCAATCCTGACTCTTAAGCAAGAAAACCAAATCCAACTCATACATTAAAAAAATTGATTGCTCATGTTCACTTATATGTTAAAAATGATAAAAATGTAAGCTCAGGTAGGTCCCTTCAAGCTAATAGGATACTTGGGAAACATCAACCATTAACTATCATGAGCTTCCTATGCTTGAAACAAGCCTCAAACCCGACTCTTAAGCAAGGAAGCTTCAAGCCTAAAGATTTAAAAAAAAAAAACATAATTTATCTTTAGTGTTTTCCAACATCAAAACTATTTTTATAATGCAGTCAGTTAGTAATTATTCTGATGCTTAATCAGAAAGTGTAATTTTCAAATGAACATATATAGTCCTCAACAACAAACTAGACACTTCCATTCACTAACCACATCAAATCAACCGACACTACCGATTTCAATTTCAATCAACCATTTCAACAACATTAATCCTTTTTTTAAATCCAAGAAACTCTCACCACAAAAAGAAGTGCACCCCAAGCTTGATCGCAATCGAATGATTGTACAACCCCAGCACCTCATTCGCCGCCATCTTCTTCATCTCCATCTCCTCCCCTTCCTCGGTCAACCACCCCTCGAACATCCCCTTCTCCTTCAAGTACCCGATCCTCCTCATCGTCACCTCCCTCTGCTGCTCCTTCGTCTTGTTGTAATCCGGGACCACAAACGACATCCCCTTCCCTCTCCGCCGCTGGCAAAAAGATCGCTGCTTTCGAACAGACTAAACAACCGGTCCCGCCAAACGAGATCGTGGCCGTCCAACAGCTGGCGGAGGTCGGCGGTGGCGAAGAGGAGCGGATCGGACGGCGGAGAGTAGCTGAGGCATGGGAAGGGGGTTAGAGTGGTTGGGGTTTGGTCGGAGGTTATGACATGGCGGGCGATAATTGCGGTCATGCGCGAGATTTGATGCTCCATTTTTGGGAGGAAATTGGATTGGGAAAAAACTCGAGGAATTTGGAGGAGATTTAAGATTTTGAAGAAGAAGAAGAAATCGGGGAGGTTTTTTCTTTTTAGAAGAGGGACACTATTTATTTTTATTTCTTTATATTTTTGGCAACAATACTGTCGTTGCAGTAGATATAAGAAAATATACGCAACGACATTTATCGTTTCCAATTTACACAATCTGGGCAGAGGGATTTGCAAAGGCCCGCGCAAGGCATTTTGGAGGGAGGAAATTTTATTTTATTTTTAGCAACGACTTTCGTGTTGCCGTAACTAATTTTCACAACGACTAAAAAGTCGTTGCCAAAATCTTGTTGCGAAAAAGGATTTTTCTTGTAGTGAGGTAGAGCTTTAAACTAACAAAAATTAACAAAATGACCTTTTTTTATTTTTTTTGGGGACGAGCTACATATGGTGTCCAGTGTTGTTGGAAATAGTGATTTGTTGTCGTCTTTCTGGGAGAAAAAAAAAAAAACAAACATTTATTGTTAATTCCAAGTGCTATTTTTAGCGATATATAATACGCCATGCAGTAAATTCATAGTTATGAACTCTTAGTAACGGAAATGTGCCATGAATCTGCTTTATATCCTAATTAATTATCTACTTTTGATCAGAAGTTTCTTTAATTTACTTAGGGAGTTCAATAACATTTGCTTGAAGATCTTGTAAGTATACTATACTACGTGAGAATCCCATGAAAACTTTAGAGTTGAATTTTGTTCTTCTTTTATGGAAGCAAAAATGCGGATTGGATACTCTCGATCAAGTTTTTTTAATTAATAACAAAATTTATCAAAACATCATAAGTTACAAAATCCAAATGGAGAACCAAATTTAAAGTTCCATCGTAATTGGTATATTGGATATTTTGATATAATTTGTTCTGGAAGCCCCTGAAATATAGTTATTGACATTTACCCTTAGTGTAAGTTAAGGCTATTGTGCTACTTGTGAGAAACTAACCCCAGAGATCGACTGCAAATCCATAAAGTTAAGGCTCAGTTCAAGTTGTGGACTGAGAATTTAGACCGAAAATTAAACCAGCTAAGTGCCGTGTGGCAGTACATGTTTGTTATATATATAGAGAGAGTGGATTCATTGTTTTAAATTTGTTTTTCTCAATTTTGTGATTCTGTTTCGAGTTTAATCAATAGACATTCAGTTTGCAAGTGTCACTAAGATCCAGTCTTTAGCCACTTTACAGGTGAACAAGAGGTCAATTATTTTGGTGTCGCCTATATGTCTGTCTGTGCAAGTTTGCTCGACCCACCTGCTAATTTCCTGTTTATTAGGCTTTCGCTTTGCTTAAGAACATGTAATATGTTGGGCCTTCACCTTATGATCCTTGTTGGGCTCAACAATTTAGCTACATTCAGATTTTCCACTTTCTTGTGAAGGAGCGATTCACCTATTATTGAGCACCGTCATTTTCTAGCATTATAAAGATACTAGCTCACGTCTTCTGAACTATACAACATATGAAAAACCTTGTAAATAGTAAATCAATTATTATGTAGCTCAAGTTTGAATAGTATAACAATAATTAGTTGTAAATAAAAGTCCATGTTTCCATTGTTATATGTTGAAAAATCTCTAATATAATAATAGGAGAGTTGGGGTTGTCATTTGTAGACAACCTGTAATTTGTATACATTCATTCAACCATCTAATCTCAAACATTCACTTTTAAGTATGCATTACATTCCACTGTGGAAGATTTGCACTCTTGCGTGGGACACTGGATCTATCCCCCCAGTATTAGCCTCTTGCTGGTCCGCTAAGCCTTCGAACGTCTCGTGTCGAAGCGCTTGGATCTTGTCGGTACATACCATTATTTGGATCATTTGGAAGGAGAGGAATTACAGACTGTTTCAGCATTGCAGCTCTTCTATAACTGCGATGATTGATGAGTTTTTATTCCTATTCAAACTCTGGGCTTTGGAGTTGAAACCCATAAACAATGCCACTACTGCTTACCATAAATTAGAAGATGCTGTTCATTGTCTTCGCACTCTTCATGCATTATAATTTTCCTTGTTTTTGACTATATTCTCATCATATATCTTCTTCTCCCCCTTTCTTCTGCAGGTTTGAGTTCTCCCAAAGGGAGCGGCTGCCATCACTGTTTTGTGTTCTGTGTTCATGATACACGACTGATGCGTTTCTCAGAGCTTAGCTTTTTTATATTTTGACGGTGTTGGTAGCGGTTTATTGGCCTTTACTTATTATATGGGTTCTGATGGCGTTAATTTTTGTGTTGTTCTCTATCATCAGCATCTCTACCATAGACTTGTTTAGCCTATCCTGCGGCCATTACTATCCCTGGGCTTTTTGTCTTCAGATGTTATTTCTTTTCAAGGATATGGGCATCTGTATTTTTGTAGGACTATGTTTTTGATGCTTTGAGCATCGTTATGGTTTAGGCTGATGATATTTTTATGGTGATTATCTTTCTCTCTGCGTGTGGTGCTTGCTGTCTGTTTTTTAAGGCGTTTCTTGAGGAGGTTTTTAACACTGCCCTCTCTTACCTTTGCTTTTATACTGATTTGAAGTTGCACCTGGGAACTTTCTTCTCCCTCTGATTGATGCTATCCGATTATTTCGATTTGTGCTGTTTTCTTTTATCTTAGGTCCCTACCCTCCGGTTTGTTCCTAGCCGCGTTGGGTGTTTCTTCCGATTTTATGCGGCATTCTGGTGTGGCCCCGCTGGCAGCTGTGAGGGGGTTCGGATCGTGTACCGCAAGGTGTCCTTGGTTTGATGAGGATCCACTGTTCTCCAAGTGTGACCTGATCTGTTGGGGTCTCTTTTCGGGATAGAGCTGATTCAGCGTCAGAGTGTTTCCTTTTTTTCCCGCACTCTAGAGATTTTGTTGTCCCTTTTATTCGATGTCTTCTATGTGTTTTTATTCCATTTTACGGCTTGTAAAATTAACCTTTTATTGCATTAATATATTGTGTTGCTGATGGCTGGGGTCGTAAGACCCTATCCGATTCATCAAAAAAAAAGTATGCATTACATTAATCATTCATTAACTCAACTGTTGTTAGTTACCATAATACCGTCAAAGTTCTAATTTATTTACGACATAATTATTTACAAAAGTGTCACTCATATAAAATAAAAGTTTGTGCCACTAGGGTAATTTGTAAAGAGTATGTAATGAGTAAAGGGATGTCTCAGGTTCGATGCCAAGTTACGTTTTATTATATATATATATATAATTTGAACGTGCATCGCACGTGCATTTACTAGTAATTATAAATGGAGGTATAAAAGTCCATGTTTCCATCTCTAATATTATAATGGGAGAAGGCCTTACTGTCATTTGTAAATTTGTAAATCTACCAACGCGTGTATTGCATGTACATAACTAATATGAAGGATGTCTCAGGTTCGATTCCTCACTACGTCAGATGTTTTACTTGATTTTTTAAAATATATTAAATGTGCATCACACATGTAAATTACTATCTATTTATCTATCTATAATATAATATATAATCTCTTGTATTTTAATGGAAGAGTTGGAGTTGTAAATCTACCTCAACTCTCCCATTATAGTCTTTACATTTACTTTTAAAAATATATAATCATATTTATTAAGATATACATTGCACATGTAAATTAGAGATTTTATTTGTTTATTTTTTAAAAAAAATTAATATGTGCATCGGATGTGTATATTACTAGTAAGTAGAGAGAGAGAAAGAGAGAAATAATTAAATAAATAAAGAAGTTGTTTTGGAGGAATTTGAATTTGAGTTAGGGGGAGGGGGGAATGTCTTTTGGGATGTTAGATCTGAACAATTGATTACCTTACTATTAAAGGAGAGCCACTTGATAGCTTTTCTTTGTGTTTTATTATATATTTCTTTGTGTTTTATTATATAGATATTTTCTTTTTGGCTAATGTTTAGGGCTGCAATCGAGCCGAGCCGAGCCGAACATCTTCAGGCTCGAGTGCGGCTCGTTAAGGAATCGAGCTTAGTTTTGAGCTCGAGCTTGGCTCGAGCTCGGTTCGAGCCGAGCTTTGACCGAATTCGAACCGAATAGCTCGCGAGCTTAGCCTAAAGTTTAAAAAAATCCAAACTCGAGCTCAGCTCATTAAGCTATCGAGCTCGATTTTCGAGCTCGAGCTCGTTTCGAGTCGAGCTTTGACCGAGCTTTGATCGAGCTCGAGCCAAATAGCTCGCGAATAGCTCGATTCGTTTGCAGCCCTACTAATGTTTCTTAAAAACACCTCCTAACTGTATATGTTTTTGAAAAAGCATTCGGTATATATATATATATTTATATTTTGGAACAAACACCATCAACTTTTTTCTCAGCTTAGGCCACAAAATTTTCGTTTAAAAAATTACCGTAAACTATATTGATGATACAAAAAATATCTATGAACTTCTAGTTTTGATATTAAAAAAATCTCTGAACTATACATTTTGAGGGTGTTCTGGGAAAAAAAAGAGTTGAGGGGTATTTTATTTAAAGAAATACATATAGTTGAGAGGTATTTTTTAAAGTCAAATTTAGTCTTTCTTTATTTCTTTATTTGTCTTTCTTTTAATTTGCAAAGTGATGCGGTTTGTTTCTGGGAGACGTGTGGGTGCACCAGGTGTGAGTTCTTACTCGATTTGTACTTGAAGGAGAAAGCTGCTAATCGGACGTCCCTCGGCTGGCCGAGCGGTACCTGCGACAGGCTGGGAGTGAGGTGGATGCTGGGCTCGGATCAGGGGGCTCGGATCCGAGGTCTTGTGTACCTGCAGACGGTCTAGAAACATCAGGGTTGGTTCCGGTGGCAGACCCTTCGACAATCTAGTTAGTCTCTGAGAGAGAGTACAGTAACTAGGGTTTTGAGTGGAAAAGATTGATTACCTCTAAACAGGGGGGAGGGTCTGGTATTTATAGAGGAAGCTAATCGGGTCCAGACCCGTTTGGGGCTGGGCCGGACCCGGTTACCCGGATGGCTGAAGCGGTGGAAAAGCCGGGCGGTATAGGGCTGACGTGGCAGACGCCGGAGCGGTTTCCGGGCTGACGTGGCGGAGCTCTGGGCGGTATTCCGGTGATGACGTGGCAGATCAGAAGGATCAGATAGGGCGTACATCTCTGAGGGGATCCAGTGGTCCAGGATGGGCCATGCTATTTCTGACCCATATCACAAGCCCCACGCTCCTATAGGGCTGGGTGATCCAGTCGTGTAGGAGCGACTCTTTGCCTATGGGGGAAAGAGCAGATGTCGGGGGTGAGAAGGTAGGATCTGCGCTTTTCCTTGAAGAGGCCAGGGGTTAGGAGTAAGGGATCCCTCGTTTGGATGTGCGGGAGGTTAAGTTTAGGAGAGGAGAGCAGGAAAGGCGTATGTCAAGTCCGCTAGGTCGGCGGTCGAGCTCATGGGGTCGTCGGACGAGCCATAAGGGTCGGCGGACGACCGCCTCGCTAGTTGGAAGAGCGAGGAGTCGTCCATGCCATCCGTTGGGGCTCGTTTTGTCGAGCATTGGGGATCGGCGGCCGAGGTCATGAGGTCGGCCGGTTGAGCGCTTTTGGGTCGGCAGGCGACCTTCTCGGGTCTGGAGACGATCTCCTCGCTAGTTGGAAGAGAGAGGAGTATTAGGTGTTTCGGGATGTGATCTGAGCGCCGAGCCTTGTGGATGTCCGAGCGCCGAGCCCCCAAGGAAGAGGAGAGCGATTGGTGTTCCTGCTGTTATCCGAGCTCCGAGCGTCGACTGAGAAAGGAGGAGGTGGCGTGGCTCGAGCTTCGATCCGAGCGTCGAACCCCTATCGAAAGAGGAGAGGGAGGCATGGCTCGAGCTTCGATCCGAGCGGGGAGCCCCTTCTGAGAGTGGAGAAGTGGCCTGGCTCGAGCTTTGATCCGAGCGCCGAGCTCCAACTGAGAAAAGAGAAGATGGGCTGGCTCGAGCTTCGATCCGAGCGGCGAGCCCTTCCGTAATGAAGAGAGGGGACATTGGCTCGTTTTTCCATCCGAGCGTCGAGCCCCACTGAGCAAGGATAAGGGGCCTGGCTCGAGCTTCCATCCGAGCGCCGAGCCTCTACCGAGAGAGGAGAGGGAGGCATGGCTCGAGCTTCGATCCGAGCGGCGAGCCCCTTCTGAGAGTGGAGAAGTGGTCTGGCTCGAGCTTTGATCCGAGCGCCGAGCTCCAACTGAGAAAGGAGAAGACGGGCTGGCTCGAGCTTCGATCCGAGCGGCGAGCCCTTCTGTAATGAAAAGAGGGGACATTGGCTCATGTTTCCATCCGAGCGTCGAGCCCCCACTGAGCAAGGAGGAGGTGGCATGGCTCGAGCTTAGATCTGAGCGTCGAACCTTTACCGAGAGAGGAGAGGGAGGCATGGCTCGAGCTTCGATCCGAGCGGCGAGCCCCTTCTGAGAGTGGAGAAGTGGCCTGGCTCGAGCTTTGATCCGAGCGCCGAGCTCCAACTGAGAAAGGAGAAGATGGGCTGGTTCGAGCTTCGATCCGAGCGGCGAGCCCTTCTGTAATGAAGAGATGGGACATTGGCTCGTTTTTCCATCCGAGCGTCGAGCCCCCACTGAGCAAGGAGGAGGTGGCGTGGCTCGAGCTTCGATCCGAGCGTCGAACCTCTGTCGAGAGAGGAGAGGGAGGCATGGCTCGAGCTTCGATCCGAGCGGCGAGCCCCATCTAAGAGTGGAGAAGTGGCCTGGCTCGAGCTTTGATCCGAGCGTCGAACCTCTACCGAGAGAGGAGAGGGAGGCATGGCTCGAGCTTCGATCCGAGCGGCGAGCCCCATCTGAGAGTGGAGAGGTGGCCTGGCTCGAGCTTTGATCCGAGCGCCGAGCTCCAACTGAGAAAGGAGAAGATGGGCTGGCTGGAGCTTCGATCCGAGCGGCGAGCCCTTTTGTAATGAAGAGAGGGGACATTGGCTCGTGCTTCTATCCGAGCTCCGAGCGTCGACTGAAAGGAGAAGTGGCCTGGCTCGAGCTTCCATCCGATCGTCGAGCCCCCACTGAGAAAGGAGAAGTGGCCTGGCTCGAGCTTCCATCCGAGCTCCGAGCCCTTATGTAATGAAGAGAAGGGACATGGGCTCGCGGTTCGATCCGAGCTCCGAGCCTTTCTGAGAGGAAGTGGCCAGGCTCGAGCTTTCATCCGAGCGCCGAGTCCCCACTGAGGAAGGAGAAGCTGGTTTGGCTCGAGTTTCCATCCGAGCGTCGAGCCCCACTGAAAAAGAGACGTGGCCTGGCTCGAGCTTCCATCCGATCGTCGAGCCCCCACTGAGAAAGGAGAAGGGGCATGGCTCGAGCTTCCATCCGAGCGCCGAGCCCCCTACTTGAGAAAGGAAAAGCTGGTTTGGCTCGAGTTTCTATCCGAGCGTCGAGCCCCCACTGAAAAAGGAGAAGCTGGTCTGGCTCGAGCTTCCATCCGAGCTCCGAGCCCTTCTATAATGAAGAGAAGGGACATGGGCTCGCGCTTCCATCCGAGTTCCGAGCTCCGAGCCCCCTACTCGAGGAGAAGTGGTCTGGCTCGGGCTTCCATTCGAGCACCGAGCCTCTACTGAGAAGGGAAAAGCTGGTTTGGCTCGAGTTTTCATCCGAGCGTCGACCCCCTCTGTTATGAAGATGAGGAGAATTGGCTCACGCTTCTATCCGAGCCTTCTGACTTGGTGGCAAATTTTCTGTTTAGCAAATAGGAAGGGGTAGTGGGGTAATTTCTCCCTTTTTTGCTGACGTCATGGCGCAAGGATCGACACTTGCTTAGATCTTGGTGGCCGTTAGATCTTGTCAGATAAGATCTAACGGCTAGATCCTCATCTGTGAAAATCGAGGAGTCGTTTTCCGCTTTAAAAACCCCCACCCCCCTCTCATTTTCTTATTTACGTCTTCATTACTCACTTTTCAATTTTCAACAAAGAGCAGGAGTTTTAATCGCTGTCGGCGGATTTTCTCGTGAAAGTAACTTTCCACGCATCAGGTTAGTAATTTTCTTTCAGCCATGTCGCGAACTCAGTCTGGATCCGAGGCTAGCTCGTCCGATCGGTCTGAACAGGAGTCGGAGTTGGAAATGTCCTCGTCCCTGGGCAAGTACCAGGTGAAAGAGGAGGTTTTTTCCGATCTTGGCTCAGACGGTGGTGATGATGTGGTCTTTGTGGTGCAACCGTTGAGGTCGAGGAGACCGGGAAAGGAGCCCATGGAAGAGGGTGTCGAGGAGGACGTGGGGGACAGCGAGGATGAGGATGAGGAGGAAACGGACGAGGAGATGGGTGATGATGATGAGGAGGTAGGTGATGATGATGAGGAGGGGGATGAAGACGAGCAGGGTGAGGCGGAAGGCGAGGGAGAAGAGGAAGTTGGTGTGCAGGAGACCGGTCAAAGCGTGCCCGAGGGGACAACGGGGTGTTGTGCAATCTAGTTACCTAAATAAATAGATAAAACTGGACACAAATTAAAACCTCGCAAGTGTACGAATCGTTTATAGAAGCGTAGCAATAGCAAGGGTCGATCCCACAGAGATTGTAGAAATTAACTTACTAATCAATAGAAAATGTGAGAATGATAAAGAGTTGTTCTAAAGGTCTAAAAGAAATGAAAAGATTAAGATATACTGAATCACAAATATTTATTAAGTAGTTGGGTTTAGATCTCCACCAATAGTCAATAATGCTAAGTTACCTTCTGAACTTCTTTTTATTACTCATGTTTGTTCTCTTCAAGGGCATGGTATCTACTCCTTAAAGTAATATTTCCCTAAGCCAAGAATTAGGCATGGTATCTACTCTAATTCGTTTCTTTCATTAAGTATTTAGCATGGTATCTACTAAGTTGCACTTAAAGAAAACATAAGAACAGTGGAAACGAACAAACACTCAAGGTTCTAGAAATTGGTATCAGATCTAGATCCCTTAAGTTGATTAAACCAAGAATCCCTAAGGATTCCCTTGTTACAAGTTATGAACACGAGATACGGGTCGTCTCAATATGCTCATATAACAGATTCAGATAGATGGTAATGCAGACTTGATATTCTCAAGTTCTGTATGTCAGTCGACTGGCTGTCACCTCAGTCGACTGCTCTCAGAACTTGAGAACAAGTTTGATTATCATCAATCTATACCAATTCAATCAGATTCAATCAATAAGTAAAGCAGAAGGATTCAGAAGAATATAGCACTACATAACTACGGCTTCAATCTACCCAACTATGAAATTAGTTCCACATAATAATACTTTTATTGATCAACAAGTTCGAATACATGGTTAACATAAAAGAATTAGAAAGAGAAAGAATAAACTGATGTAGTTCGGCTAGATGAGTCGGCTGCCTGTCACACAGTCGATCGGCCGTTCCTTTCCTTGTGCTTGGTCTCCTCTCTCCTTCTTCAATGCTGATACCGTACTGTTCTTCACTTGATGATTCAGAAAGTTGTGTGATTTTGTGATTCAGGAGCCTCCGCGTATATATCTCTATCCCCAGAATAATGCTTCTTGATTGGTATTTATAGAACACGGCTAGAGAATTAGGGTTTGCACTTTTCTTTTTATAGAAAAGTCCTTTTCTTTTATTTATTTCCTCCCTCGTTGCTCTGCGTATTATTTCTTTCTCTTTTCTTCTATTCTTCCTTTTCTGTTCTGATTTGGATTAGATTTGGACGAATCTTCAAATATCTTATCTTTTAACTCTGCCGCCTACCAGTCGACTTGTCTTCGAACCAGTCGACTGTGTCGAGACTTCTGAAGATTTTATAGTTGATCATCCAAGTCGGCTGTTGACAATCAACTTCTCTGGGCAGTCGCCTGTTGTAATGGACCAGTCGACTGATGATCTGCAATTTCCTGTGTATCATCCTTAACATCCTGAATCCGCTTCGTTTCTCTGTTTTAGGCTGTTTCCTATGGAAAAGAGAAAATAAGAGTTAAATATCACATATAGAGCTTTAAAATGTCTAATTGCATTAAGATTATTGCTCCTAAATGTGAATAATATTATGTTCATCAAATACCCCCAAACTTAGCTTTTGCTTGTCCTCAAGCAAAAAGTGAATTTATGAACGAGGGGAAAATAATAGTACTCTCAACCAAGAATTTTTATTATGTGAGCATCAGCATATTAAACTATAAACAATTTCAGATAAAGTAAAATTAAACATACCCACTTTCTCTAATGCAATTGTTTATTCATAACTCCAAACCCAACCATACTTGTCATGCAATTAATTATAGTTATAGTATGTAACTACTCAATCTGTGATTATCCCTTTTCTCTACTACAAACCCAGTAGCAAACTAGAGAGTTTTTTTTTTTTTTTTTTTTTTTTAAGTCTCTTCTCTAAAGTTGTCACTTGCCTTTTTACGCGAATGCAAAACATTTGTGATGAATCCACCCGGTTACTCAGCAAGTCACAAACTTTAAAGTGCTTTGCATACTCATATTTCAAGTTACCGTTTGACGTAAAGGTAAACATTGGTGATGAATACCCCTAGTTACTAAGCACCCAAAACATTGGAGTAGATTGACTTTATTTAAATATATATATATATACTTTATCACTCTATTTACTTAAACTCAATTTAGGACTAGATCTAAAGGGAATAATCACCAGAAAAAGCATCACATTTGTTTATTATGTATAATTGCATGACTCATATAATTTTGTAGGGAATTCTGAAACACAAATCCTAAAGTAAATAAGTATCCTTACTCTTACTTTATAATAAATTGTTTATCCTAAAAAAAAAAAAAAAATTCAAAAGACTTCAAATATAACTAACTAATACCCCCAAACTTAGATGGAACATTGTCCTCAATGTTCGCGCAGAAACTTAAAATAAATAGGCATGTGTTACCAACTAGTTTGAAGGAGAAAAAATAAAATCAAAAAAAGAAATAAATAAATAAATAGAGAGTGTAAGTACTGCCCTGAAAAATTGGGTTGCCTCCCAATAAGCGCTGTGTTTCCTGTCTTTAGCTAGACTTGATGAGTTGTGCAATGTATTGAATGGCTTGTGGCTCACAACTCATCTTATTATAAGGTTTCCCCCTCTGCCCATTCACCTTGAACGTTTGATTTTTCGCCAACGCTCCATGTGGGGGAACCTCTACAACAATGTCTGGACCGTACCATCTTGACATCAGCCTGTCTGCAAGGGTCCACCTTAGTGTACCGTTGTGATTTTGCAAGACTCCCTGCAGCCTTGCTTCTTCATGCATCCTGAAATTTGCAGCAACTGTCACAGGTAATGTCTGATTGTCCCCCAAATATTCATGTAGTGGCTTCAGCTCCACGTCTGGGATCCTGGTAGTAGTCGACTTGTCCTGTTCATCAGTCGACTTGGCCTGATCACCAGTCGACTTATCCTGGAAAACACAAGTGTCATCAGTCACCAATTTTTCAAATGCAGGTGCAAGCTTACCTGAGTATGACTTTGGAGTTTCAAGGTGATGTACTGTCTCTGCAATCCTCCGATCATCATATTCCTGTTCAACATGAGATAATGTTAGAGGGTGTGTAATTGTTACTTTTACTGGATCAACACTATGTTTCTGAAATGTTTGGTCACAGAGTCCCTGAACCACATCAACATTATAACATTCATGATCATCGTGTGGAAATTGTGGTGCATCAAACATTTTAAACTCAATCTCTTCCTCTAGTGTTGTTCTTGATTGGAGCTGTTCTTGTCCTCTGGGGTTAGGTATGGTTTGTGATGGGAATTCTCCTGCCTTTCTTTCACTTAACTCCGTCGCAATTTGACCAATTTGCATTTCCAATTTTTGAATGGCCTGTCCTTGTTGATCGCTTGTTTGTTGTTGCTGTTGGAGTAGTTGAAGAATGGTGGTTTCGAAATCCAATTTATTCTTTTCTTGTGCTGGCCTATCATACCCATTCCCACCCTGGAATTGCTGCGTATGCCCTGGTGTGCATTGATTGCCTTGATGGTTTTTTCACCCTGGGTTATACGTGTTTGAAAAAAAATTGTTCTGGGGCGGGTACATTCCTTGTTCTTCGTAGTTTGTGTGCTCCTGATCTGCGGAAGAAAACATGGGACATGAATTAGTTGTATGATTAGAATGAAAACAAATTTCACAAATTTCTGTTGGTTGACTTTTTATGCCACCCAACGTTGAATTCACAAGCATATCAATCTTTTTGTTCATGGTTTCCATTTCTAATTGCATGTTATTATTATGAGAAATTTCGTATACTCCCTGTTTTTTCGAAAGACCCCTCCTTATTGAGAATTGTTGTGAGTTCTCGCTGAGTTCTTCAAATAACTCTATGGCCTCCTCAGCACTCTTCCTCATCAACATTCCATTGCAACATGCATCTACAATTGCTTTGTTAGCGTCATTTAAGCCCTCATAAAATGATTGTACCTGATCATCCTTAGGTATGTTGTGCGTAGGACACTTGAAAAGCTTGTTTTTAAAGTCCTTCCATGTCTCGAAAAACAAATCGCCATCTTTTTGTTGGAAAAGTAGAATCTCCCTTTTTAGTTGTCTGGTTTTCTGGGCTGGAAAGAACTCTTTCAAGAATTTTGTCGCCAATTGCTCCCATGAATTAATTGATCCTGGTTCCAAGGAATTATACCACAACTTAGCATTAAGTTTTAAAGAAAAAGGAAACAAGATTAACCTGGTTTGTTCAGGGGTAAGCCCTTGGATGCTTTGTGTCCTGCAAAGATCAAAAAAATCTTGTAGATGTAAGTGCGGATCTTCATCTAGTCTACCATTGAAGTGGGGAACCATGCTAAGTAATTGAGGTGATAGATGCATATTTCCTGTGACTTTGGGTTGAAAAGCTATGCAAGACGGTTGCTCAATATTCTCTGGAATGAATTTGTCTTGCATTGGTACTCGATTTAATATTCTTTCACCCATTGTTGCTTTTGGAATTCTTCGCTGTGCAGTCGACTGGTCCTTGGAGACAGTCGACTGGTCTGAGTCTGTGCAAAGTTTAACCTGAAAGAAAATATAAGAAAAGAAAAAGAAGAAATAAAATAAAATAAAAAGAAAAAGATTTTACTGATTTGTAAGTTAAAATACTAAACAATCCCCGGTAGCGGCGCCAAAAACTTGTTGTGCAATCTAGTTACCTAAATAAATAGATAAAACTAGACACAAATTAAAACCTCGCAAGTGTACGAATCGTTTATAGAAGCGTAGCAATAGCAAGGGTCGATCCTACAGAGATTGTAGAAATTAACTTACTAATCAATAGAAAATGTGAGAATGATAAAGAGTTGTTCTAAAGGTCTAAAAGAAATGAAAAGATTAAGATATACTGAATCACAAATATTTATTAAGTAGTTGGGTTTAGATCTCCACCAATAGTCAATAATGCTAAGTTACCTTCTGAACTTCTTTTTATTACTCATGTTTGTTCTCTTCAAGGGCATGGTATCTACTCCTTAAAGTAATGTTTCCCTAAGCCAAGAATTAGGCATGGTATCTACTCTAATTCGTTTCTTTCATTAAGTATTTAGCATGGTATCTACTAAGTTGCACTTAAAGAAAACATAAGAACAGTGGAAACGAACAAACACTCAAGGTTCTAGAAATTGGTATCAGATCTAGATCCCTTAAGTTGATTAAACCAAGAACCCCTAAGGATTCCCTTGTTACAAGTTATGAACACGAGATACGGGTCGTCTCAATATGCTCATATAACAGATTCAGATAGATGGTAATGCAGACTTGATATTCTCAAGTTCTGTATGTCAGTCGACTGGCTGTCACCTCAGTCGACTGCTCTCAGAACTTGAGAACAAGTTTGATTATCATCAATCTATACCAATTCAATCAGATTCAATCAATAAGTAAAGCAGAAGGATTCAGAAGAATATAGCACTACATAACTACGGCTTCAATCTACCCAACTATGAAATTAGTTCCACATAATAATACTTTTATTGATCAACAAGTTCGAATACATGGTTAACATAAAAGAATTAGAAAGAGAAAGAATAAACTGATGTAGTTCGGCTAGATGAGTCGGCTGCCTGTCACACAGTCGATCGGCCGTTCCTTTCCTTGTGCTTGGTCTCCTCTCTCCTTCTTCAATGCTGATACCGTACTGTTCTTCACTTGATGATTTAGAAAGTTGTGTGATTTTGTGATTCAGGAGCCTCCGCGTATATATCTCTATCCCCAGAATAATGCTTCTTGATTGGTATTTATAGAACACGGCTAGAGAATTAGGGTTTGCACTTTTCTTTTTATAGAAAAGTCCTTTTCTTTTATTTATTTCCTCCCTCGTTGCTCTGCGTATTATTTCTTTCTCTTTTCTTCTATTCTTCCTTTTCTGTTCTGATTTGGATTAGATTTGGACGAATCTTCAAATATCTTATCTTTTAACTCTGCCGCCTACCAGTCGACTTGTCTTCGAACCAGTCGACTGTGTCGAGACTTCTGAAGATTTTATAGTTGATCATCCAAGTCGGCTGTTGACAATCAACTTCTCTGGGCAGTCGCCTGTTGTAATGGACCAGTCGACTGATGATCTGCAATTTCCTGTGTATCATCCTTAACATCCTGAATCCGCTTCGTTTCTCTGTTTTAGGCTGTTTCCTATGGAAAAGAGAAAATAAGAGTTAAATATCACATATAGAGCTTTAAAATGTCTAATTGCATTAAGATTATTGCTCCTAAATGTGAATAATATTGTGTTCATCACGGGGGCCGGAGAGGATCTTCCTCCTTTACCACCTTTGTCGACGCCTTCCCCCGAACGCAAGCCTCGGCCACGTCGGAAGAAGAAGGTCATGATTATTCCCCAAAGTCCCTCTTCGCAAGACGAGGGCGCGCCGAGGGAGGGTCTCGATGTTCCCCCCGTCACTTTCCGGAATCCCGTGTCGATACGCATGTATCCTGACGATGTCAAGGATATCCAACCGATCCCTCCTGTGCCGGGCAAGAATACAAGGACGAAGATTCGTGCGGACAGCACCCCGAGCAACCTGAGACCGGAGTACCTTAACATCATCAGGGCAGCTTACTATATTCCACGGAAGTATGAGCTCCTCCTTCCGAGCCCAGGTATCCGCCCTACCACTATTCTGGCCCCGGGCTATTGCATTTTCCCAGAGGACGCCTTCCTCTCGGGACTGAGGCTGCCCCTGCACCCTTTTGTGAAGAGGGTCTTGAACTGGGCGGAACTGTGCCCCATGCAGTACGGCCCGAACTCTTTGAAGCATCTGATATGTTTAATTCTGAAATGCCAAGAGAAGGGGGTGAAGCCGAGACTGTCGTACTTCCGAGCCATCTTCGGAATTGGTTCGCTCGGAGACATTGAGGGGGTATTCTACTTCTCACCGAGGCCGTACAAGAAGGTGGTGCACGGCCACCCGGATTTGATTAAGAATTGGAGGGACAAGTACTTTGTTGTTAAGACAGAAGGGTCGTGGGGGATTCTGACCCAGTGGAACTTCGTGAAGCCGAAGCGCAAGCCTCCGAAGAAGAGCGAATTATTCGCCAAGGAGTGGGAGGCGGTTGAGACGGTAGTTGGGGGTCATAGCATTTCATGGCCTCATGTGACCGAGATTCACCTAGCGAGGGTCGGACTGAGTCCCGCCGACCCTAGTATGTTTCTTTTCATATTTTTTCATCTTTTTGCCTTCGTGTTAACATTTAGCCTTTCTTTTCTTGTCTTGTTGTAGGGATGTCGGCACAACAGGCCCAAGCCAAGAAGATCTTGCTTGCTGCGGCCGAGAAGACGAGGCAGGAGGAGAAGAAGAAGAAAGAGGAGCAGGATCGCCTGGCGGCCGAGTGGAAGAAGTTGGCTGCCCAGGCTCCGCAAGCCGGAGGGACCTCGCAGGCGCCCCCTCCAGCGCCCGAGGGGCAATCGCCTGCCAAGAAGCAGAAAAAGCAGCACCAACACCACTCCCGCTCGACGAGATCGGCTCGGGACGCGACAGGCGGCTCGGGGAAGACAGTGGAAGCGCCGTCGCAACAGCTTCCCCCGATTCGACCGAGCGCTGTGGAGTTGGTGGGGAGGATGGCGACGATGCCTTTCGTCCCCGACTGGTCAATTTTGAAGGGGGACACTATCCTTGACGGACCCGTTTTGATGGAGTTCGTCTCGAAGGCCATCACCGATCGTGATGGGATGGCCCTGGCGGCGCAGACGGCCGATCAGGCCTATATGCGATGGGCCCAAGCTAACCTCTCAGTAAGTCGGTCGGAATCTGTTTTTTGACTTGGTTTGTAATTGTCACTGATATTGCTCTCTTTGAAACAGGCGATGCTCCACAGCCAGCACGTCCATAAGTGCCTGGAGAAGGAAATTCTCTACGAGCGGAAGCAAGCAGAGAAGTTCCTTCGGGAGCTGAATAAGGCGACGGACGACCTGAAGGAGGCTCGGGAGCAGGTGACCGTCCACGAGGCTCAGTTAGAGTCTCTTGTAAAGATTCATAAGCAGGACCGGGAGGACCTGTTGAAGAAGGTCGAGGCCGAGGCGGCTGAGAAAGACAAGGCGAAGAAGGCCGTGGCGGATTTGGAAGGTGTCTTGGGGGAGACCTTGGTGGCGGCGCAGGACGAGGCGTATGAGCAGGCCAAGTCCCACTTTAAGTATATCTACCCCGAGTGCAGGGTCGACCACCTCAGCTTCGGATGGAAACCGGACCTGCCTCCGACCCCGGGTGGTGAGGGCGGCGAAGAAGGCCAAGGCGATGAAGAGGTGCAACTCGACCCCCAAGACTAGATGTTTTTGTTTTTATGCTTTTTTGATGTAAATGCCTTCGGCAGACTGGCCCCCGCAACTTTTTGTACCAAATTTTTGAGATGAAATGGAATAGACTTTTTGTTCCGACCCTTCGACACTTGCATTTTTGTGATGTCTGTTTTTCTTTTGATAGACTTTGGCTCGTCAACATAAGTTGGCTCGGGACCGAGAGGCCGCCAAAAATTATTTTCTGAACAAGTCAAGAGAGCTCGGCCTAGAGGTGGCTCGTTTGAGAAAAATCGTCGTCGACCGGGACTGGTGGGTCATCGAGACGGACTGGTCGGCCTCGAACACCTCTAGTGGGCGCTCGGCTTCGGAGTCTTTTCTTCGTGAGGCCGTCGTGGAGAAAGAATTGGAGGTTCGTCGGCTGAAGCTCATTTTGGGTGCGGGCCTAGTTGAAGAGGCGAGCAACTCCACCCCGGGGCGGTCGCTGCCGTTCTCGCTAGTTGAGGCCCAGCCGGATGATGCTGGGAGCTCGGTGATGGGAGCGTCTTCAGTGATCAGCCCAACCGAACGTAATAAAAGCCCTGAATTTGAGTTCCCTGCCGAGTGCGAGTGAGTTGAGTTTTTCATTGTATTTGTATTGACGTTCATTGAGTTGTAAGCAGTGAGCAATCAATGAGTAATCAATAAGAACATTTGTTTCTCGGATCCTTGTTTGCCTCGGACGCCGAGGGTTCCTAGTTGTGAAATCTACGAAGGGTCGCAACTGACGCGACTGAGCCATTATTTGCGACGTTTCGCATTCCGATGAACATTTATGGCGACGTTTCGCCTTCTGCCGTTTCGCATTCCCAAGCGTAATAAATGAGGGTCTCAGTGGGCTATATAATCACCACTCCTCTTGTCAGTTGTCATGCAGTGAGTCGTCTGACTCGAGTGCCTGTCGAAGGCGGGCGCCCATTGAATACAATATTTCCGAGCACCCTGGATCGGAGGCACACCGATCACCCTCGAACTATTCGGGGTTCAGGCCGTCATGGCCATGAGACCCCGGGTTGTTCGTTGGTGAGCGGTGGGCCGACCGATCATTTGGGGGGTCGGGAGAGCCGAAGCTTAGTGGCTCTTCTATCGTCCGGGAACAATTCGGGGTTTGGGGTTTGTAAACGCCGTAAACCCCGAGTTGTTCTTGGGCGAGAGGAGGGTTAGCTGACAAGCTCGAACGCCGGGGGCGCTTGTTCCGGGACGGGGAGAGCAGCGGGTCGGTGGCTCCCCTGCCATCCTCGAACAGTTCGGGGTTTTGGTTTGTAAAAGCCGTAAACCCCGAGTTGTTCGCGGGTGAGAGGGTGGCCATTAATTCGACTCGAGGCTCGGGGCGACCGCCGAAGGCGGACGCCCTAAACCTTAATAAGAAATTTTCTCAACACATGGTGAGGGAACCAGTTGCAGGGGCATTTAAGGGTCGCCCTCGAGCATTTAGGTCGCGGTGTCCTTGTAGGGGGCACCCGCCTTGCTCGGGGTCGACGCCGAGCTCCTGCATACGTTCTCGGGGGAGAGACGGTGCGGACGTGGCTGGCGGATGTCGCCTCGTGCGTCGGTTGATGGCCTCTTAGGATGCCAAACCGAACGAGGGACGGATGCCGAGCCCCCATACCGGTGAGAGACAATTGCAGGCATAGCGGAGGGCCACCGCCGAGCGTCAAGGTCGCGGTGCCTTGGAGAAGGCACCCTCCTTGCTCGGGGGTCGACGCCGAGCTCCTGCACATGTTCTTGGGGAGAGACGGTGCGGGTGTGGCTGGCGGATGTCGCCTCGTGCGTCGGTTGATGGCCTCTTAGGAGGCCAAACCGAACGAGGGACGGATGCCGAGCCCCCATACCGGTGAGAAAGACAATTGCAGGCGTAGCGGAGGGTCGCCACCGAGCGTCAAGGCCGCGGTGCCTTGGAGAAGGCACCTGCCTTGCCCGGGGTCGACGCCGCGCTCCTGCACATGTTCTCGGGAAGAGACAGTGCGGGTGTGGCTGGCGGATGTCGCCTCGTGCGTCGGTTGATGGCCTCTTAGGAGGCCAAACCGAGCGAGGGACGGATGCCGAGCCCCCATACCGGTGAGAAAGACAATTACAGGCGTAGCGGAGGGTCGCCGCCGAGCGTCAAGGCCGCGGTGCCTTGGAGAAGGCACCTGCCTTGCCCGGGGTCGACGCCGCACTCCTGCACATGTTCTCTGAAAGAGACGGTGCAGGTGTGGCTGGCGGATGTCGCCTCATGCGTCGGTTGATGGCCTCTTAGGAGGCCAAACCGAGCGAGGGACGGATGCCGAGCCCCCATACCGGTGAGAAAGACAATTGCAGGCGTAGTGGAGGGTCATCGCCGAGCGTCAAGGCCGTGGTGCCTTGGAGAAGGCACCTGCCTTGCCCGGGGTCGACGCCGTGCTCCTGCACATGTTCTCGAGATAGACTTTTCGTGACGCGAGCGTTGAACCCTAGGCTTGTAAGATAAGCCTGTTGGCGCTCGTGGTTTTATCCGGGCGCCGAGTACTAGGCTTGTAAGATAAGCCTGTTGGCGCTCGTGATGTTATCCGGGCGCCGAATCCTAAGTTTGTAAGATAAGCCTGTTGGTGTTCGCGGTTTTATCCGGGCGCCGAGCACGAGGTTTGTAAGATAAGCCTGTTGGCGCTCGAGGTTTTATCCGGGCACCGAGCACCAGGCTTGTAAGATAAGCCCGTTGGCGCTCGCGGTTTTATCCGGGTGCTGAGTGCTAAGCTTGTAAGATAAGCCTGTTGGCGCTCGTGATGTTATCCGGGCGCCGAGTGGTAGGCTTGTAAGATAAGCCTGTTGGCGCTCGTGATGTTATCTGGGCGCCGAGTGGTAGGCTTGTAAGATAAGCTTGTGGATCTCGTGCTTTTATCCGGGCGCCGAATCCTAAGTTTGTAAGATAAGCCTGTTGGTGTTCGCGGTTTTATCCGGGCGCCGAGCACCAGGCTTGTAAGATAAGTCCGTTGGCGTTCGCAGTTTTATCCGGGCGCCAAGCACGAGGTTTGTAAGATAAGCATGTTGGCGCTCGAGGTTTTATCCGGGCGCCGAGCACCAGGCTTGTAAGATAAGCCCGTTGGCGCTCGCGGTTTTATCCGGGTGCCGAGTGCTAAGCTTGTAAGATAAGCCTGTTGGCGCTCGTGATGTTATCCGGGCGCCGAGTGGTAGGCTTGTAAGATAAGCCTGTTGGCGCTCGTGATGTTATCCGGGTGCCGAGTGGTAGGCTTGTAAGATAAGCTTGTGGATCTCGTGCTTTTATCCGGGCGCCGAATCCTAAGTTTGTAAGATAAGCCTGTTGGGCTCGCGCTGTTATCCGGGCGCCGAACCCCAAGGTGTATCTGTTTACAAGATTTGGGTTATGAGCTTGTTTTAAGAAAGCTGACATGTTTACAATATATGAGATTTATAGGGAAGTCTAGGCACGACGTGCCGTTTACAGGACTTTACAAAACACTAGGCATGACGTGCCGGTTACAATCATTATACTTTATATGGAAGTTACTCTCCTAAGAACATAATTAAGTGCTCCGCATTCCAGGGCCTCTTGATGGGCTTGCCATCGGCGTCGATCAGGCGATAGGTGCCCGGTCGCACGACCTCTGACACCTTGTAAGGGCCCTCCCAGTTTGGTGCCAACTTTCTTTTCTGCCCGGGGTTGGATACCGCCAGCTTCCGGAGGACAAGATCCCCGAGTTTAATGTCGGTTAGGCGCACCTTCTTGTTGTAGAACCTCTCAATCCTTTGTTGGTAGATGTTCCTCCTAATGGCCGACTTCTCCCTGACCTCGTCAATGAGGTCCAGGTCGGCTCGTAGCTGTAATGAGTTACTTGCCTCATCGAAGGCCATGATCCGGGGAGAGGGGATCCCTATCTCCAGGGGAATGACGGCCTCGGTACCGTACGTCAGATTGAAGGGCGACTCCCCTGTCGGTATCCTCTTTGTCGTTCGGTGTGCCCAGAGAACACTGGGTAGCTCGTCGATCCATAATCCCTTGGAGGAATTATCGAGTCGCTTCTTGAGTCCGTCGAGAATCTGACGGTTCGCATTTTCCGCCTGCCCGTTGGACTGGGGATGACATACCGAGGAGAAGCGCTGCTGGATACCGAGATCCTCGCAGAACTTGTGGAAATTCTTGCCCGCGAATTGGGTCCCGTTATCTGTGACGAGCACTTGAGGGATCCCGAACCGATAGATGATGTGCTTCCAGAAGAATTGCTGCGTCTGTTGCTCGGTGATTGTTGCTAACGGCTCCGCCTCGATTCATTTGGTAAAGTAGTTGATGGCTACTATAAGAAATTTTCGCTGCCCTGTTGCCTTGGGAAAGGGGCCTACCAGATCCATCTCCCACATGGCAAAGGGGGTCGGACTGGCCATTGAGCGGAGGTTTGCTTGCGGGGCCCTTTTGACGGGTGAGAACCTTTGACAGGGGCCACATTTCTTGACAAGGGTTAGAGCGTCCTGCATGGTGGGCCAGTAGTACCCGTGGTTCAAAGCCTTCCGCGCGAGCGAGCGACTTCCCATGTGGTATCCGCCGATCCCCTCATGTAGCTCCTTGAGAGCATATTTGGCTTCATCTGGGGTGAGGCAGCGCAGATAGGGTCGGCCGTCCGAGGTTGTATAGGACCTTTTGAAGAGTGTTGAGTCGATCATGGTGAATCTTTCCGCTCGGGCCCTGACCCGTCTTGCCTCAGCTCGGTCTTCGGGGAGCTCTCCCTTGACCAGAAATCGCCTAATAAGAGTGGTCCAGTCGTCTGGGGGAGCCCCGTCTTCAATGCACAGGACCTCTGGGATGTCGATGCTTGGTTTCAACATGACTTCGATCAGGACCGTGCGGTCGAGACCTTCGAAGGATGAGGAAGCCAGCTTTGATAGGGCATCAGCCTGGACATTCTGTTCCCGGGGGATCCTGACAACGGCCGACTCGTCGAAGGACGTTAGTAGGCGTTGAACGACCGCTCGGTACCGGAACATTCGATCGTCGTGGGCCTCGTACTCTCCTGTGATCTGGCTGACCACGAGCTGGGAGTCGCTAAAAGCCCTGATCTGTTTGGCGCCGGCCCGATGGGCCAGGGTGAGCCCGGCGATCATGGCCTCGTATTCGGCCTCGTTGTTGGAGGCCGAGAAGTTGAGGCGGAGGCAGTATTGGAGAAGAAAACCATCCGGCCCTTGCAGAATAATGCCAGCACCGCTACCCGCCTCGCAGGAGGAGCCATCGACGTAAACTTCCCACGTCTGACCGGCCTCCTTGCTCGCGGGATGCTCGGAGATGGTGCATTCCGTAATAAACTCTGCGAGCGCCTACCCCTTGATGGCTGTTCTGGGTTGATAGCCGATATCGTACTAGCTGAGCTCGATCGACCATTTGACGAGCCGACCGGAGCTCTCCGGCTTGTAGAGCACGGCCTTCAGGGGTTGATCGGTCAGTACCTGGACCGAATGAGATTGAAAATATGGACGGAGTTTTCGCAAGGCCATGACCAAGGCGTACGCTACCTTCTCCATCCGAGAGTATCTGGTCTCGGTGTCGAGCAGGACCTTGCTGACATAGTATAAAGGATTCTGTGATCCCTCTTCCTCCCGAACGAGAACGGCGCTGAGCACCTTCTCCGAGGCTGAAAGGTAGAGCCAGAGTGGCTCTCCTGGTTCGGGCTTGCTGAGAAGGGGAGGGTTCGCGAGGTACTCCTTCAATTGGGCGAAGGCCTCTTGCTGTTGGGTATCCCACTCGAACCCTCTGGTGCCGCGCAGGGCTTTGAAGAACGGAAGAGACTTCTCTCCAGACTTGGAGAGGAAACGGCCGATGGCCGCCAGTCTCCCCGTCAGCCGCTGGACCTCTTTGATGTTCCGAGGAGGAGCCATGTCTAGAATGGCCTGGATTTTCTCGGGGTTCGCCTCGATGCCTCGCTGGCTGACAATAAAGCCAAGGAATTTTTCCGCGGAGACGCCGAAGGCGCATTTGGTCAGATTGAGTCTCATATTATGGGTCCGAAGTACCCCAAAGGCCTCCTCCAGGTCGGCGACGTGATCCTTCCCCCGCTGGCTTTTGACGAGCATGTCGTCCACATACACCTCCATATTGCGCCCGATTTGCTCCTTGAGGACCCGGTTGACGAGTCTCTGATAGGTGGCGCCTGCGTTCTTCAGACCGAAGGGCATGACTCTGTAACAGTACAGCCCCTGGTCTGTAACGAAGAACGTCTTGGCGATGTCGGGAGGGAACATGCGGATCTGGTTGTAGCCCGAAAATGCATCCATGAAGGGCAGGAGCTCGTGACCCGAGGTTGCATCGATAAGAGCATCGATTCTGGGGAGGGGGAATGGATCCTTCGGGCACGCCTTGTTGAGGTCCGTGAAATCTATGCAGATCCTCCAGCTCCCGCTCGTCTTCTTGACCATGACGACGTTTGCCAGCCACTCGGGATAGCTGACTTCTTGGATGAAGCGTGTGGTCAGGAGCTTGTCGACTTCCGCATTCACCGCCTGCTGTCGTTCCGGAGCGAACTTACGTCGCTTTTGGACAACCGGCTTTGACCCGGGGATCACGCTGAGTTTGTGCATGATGAGATCCTCGGAGATGCCGGGCATGTCAGAAGGCTTCCAGGTGAAGAGGTCGACATTGCGGCGAATGCAGGCAATGAGGTCGGACTTAAGGTGAGGGGTGAGGGAGCGACTTACTCGAAATTGCTTCGATGGATCCCCCGTCTCGAACGAGACGTCTTCCAGCTCGTCTGCCGATTCCGGCTCTGGCTGGGTCCTCTGTGGCCGCATCTCGACTGCGTCGAGGGGAAACACGCCGCTCCCGATTTCTGTCATGTAGCATGAGCAAGCAGCTTCTTGGTTCCCCCGGACCACTCCCACTTCGGTCTTGGTAGGGAACTTCATTTTCTGGTGATAGGCCGAGGGGACAGCCTGGAGGGAGCAGAGGCCCGGGCGACCGAGTATGGTATTGTAGGCTGCCTTGACGTTTACCACCATAAAATCCATGGACTCGGTTCTCCGGTTAGGGGTCGTACCCGCCGTGAAATCCAGTGTAACGATCCCTTCAATTGTTACAGGGACGCCCGAGAACCCGTGCAAGGTGTACCCTGCCGGCTTCAGCTTGTCGCGGGAGAGCTTCAGGTTCTCGAAGGCTTCGAGAAACAAAATGTTGACCGAGCTCCCGTTGTCCACAAGGATACGCCGAACGTCGAAATTTGCCATGCTGAGGTTGATGACGAGGGCGTCACAATGCGGGAGCCGCACCCCCTCCAGGTCATCCCCCGAGAAGGAGACGGGGAGTTGTTGAATTTGAGGGGGGAGAGGTCCTTGGACGGCGTTTACATCCCGGATGAATGCCTTGCGGGATGTGTTGGACTCCCCTCCCATGGGCCCCCCGTGGACGCAGTGTAATATGGCTTGGCCATCAGGCTCTTCGAGCTCATGCTCTCGCTCGAGGAGTTGCAGGGGAGCTCGAGGAGGAGGTGGGGTTCTCCTGTTCCTCGTGTCCCTCTGCCCCCGAGCATCATCTTGCTTGTACTCCTGAAGGTACCCTCGCTGAATGAGGGCCTCGATCTCGTCTTTTAGGGCACAGCAGTGATCCGTGTCGTGCCCGTTGTCTCGGTGGAAGCGGCAGTAGAACCGCTGATCCCTTTTCTTGCTTGTGTTGTTGGACGGACGAGGGGGGTACTGGACGAGGTCCCTGTCCTCAATTGCCAAGAGTATGGAGAACACATTTTGAGTTAGTGGGGTATACCTCTCAAAGCGAGGGACTGGCGGGACCTTCTTTATGCCACCCGCGTCCCTTGGAGCCTTTTTTGATGGCTCGACTTCTTCGGCTTTCCGCTTCCCCTTCCCGGGAGCCTCCCTGGAATCTTCGGGGTTCAGGGCCTCTTCTGCCCTATGTACTTTTCGACCCGGTTGAGGAGGTCGGGAAAATCTATGGGAGGTTTCTTCGCCAGAGAGGCCTTCAGCTGTCCATGACGGACGTTGTGCCGAAACGCCGCGGAGGCGACGCCAGGATCGAGGGAGGATACCGACCTCACCTCTGTGGTGAACCTTCGGACGAACACTCTGAGTGACTCTCCCTCCATCTGCTGGAGTCCGAGTAAAGAGGCACTCGTCCTCTCGGCCTTCCGGCTGGTGACGAAGTGGGCAAGGAAATTGCCCTCTAGTTGGTCGAAGGAGTAAATGGAGCCAGGGGCCAGTTTAGAGAACCATTCACGTGCCGGACCCCGGAGTGTGGCAGGGAAGGCTCGGCACAGCAGGGGATCCGAAGTGCTGTGAATCATCATCAGGGTTTTGAAACCCTCCATGTGATCAACAGGATCCCCCCTCACCGTCATAGGTCTCGAACTGCGGTGGTCGGAAATTCCGAGGTATTTCCGCTTGAAGGATGAGGGCGGAGAAAGGGGGCCGGACAGGTCTGTACCCCTGAGCGGCTCCGAGGCCTCCGTCGCCTATGTGATCGATTCGGTCCTCCATTTCTTGTAGGCGTCTTAGGAGTGCGCCATCGTCCTCCGCCGGGATTGTTGACGGGCGGGAAACGCTTGCCTTGGCGTCCGACCTGGTTTGGGAATGGCGGGCTTCCTCCCTGGGGGCCCGTCGGAGAGCCCCAAGAATTTTCCTTCGGAAATCCTGGAACTCCTTGTGAGTGACTGGGGCTCCTTCGACCCTGTTCGGTCGGTCTGAAGGTTGCCTTCCGACACGGCTGAGCGCTGGCCTCCGTCCCTCGGGCGGGGGTCTTGGATGGTTCGGGCCGAGTTGGAAGCGGCCCTTCCCCTGCTGTGGCTAACCTGCCGGTTAATGATTATCCCCCATAGGTCGGGCTGGACCTGACGGGTGACGCTCCTCTGGGATCCCTGATGGGGAGCCCCGTGCTTTGATCTGTGTGGCTCGGCGTTGGCAACTGGCGGGGGTGAGTCCCGTTGGTTGACGGAGGAGGCAGCCCCCCTGCCTTTGGAGGCCATGAGAGTTCGGCTGTCGAGGTGCCTCGATGGTCGGGCTCTGGTCGGCCCTTGAAGTAGCTTTCCCACAGACGGCGCCAACCTGATGCGGTTTGTTTCTGGGAGACGTGTGGGTGCACCAGGTGTGAGTTCTTACTCGATTTGGACTTGAAGGAGAAAGCTGCTAATCGGACGTCCCTCGGCTGGCCGAGCGGTACCTGCGACAGGCTGGGAGTGAGGTGGATGCTGGGCTCGGATCAGGGGGCTCGGATCCGAGGTCTTGTGTACCTGCAGACGGTCTAGAAATACCGGGGTTGGTTCCGGTGGCAGACCCTCCGACGATCTAGTTAGTCTCTGAGAGAGAGTACAGTAACTAGGGTTTTGAGTGGAAAAGATTGATTACCTCTAAACAGGGGGGAGGGTCTGGTATTTATAGAGGAAGCTAATCGGGTCCAGACCCGTTTGGGGCTGGGCCGGACCCGGTTACCCGGATGGCTGAAGCGGTGGAAAAGCCGGGCGGTATAGGGCTGACGTGGCAGACGCCGGAGCGGTTTCTGGGCTGACGTGGCGGAGCTCTGGGCGGTATTCCGGTGATGACGTGGCAAATCAGAAGGATCAGATAGGGCGTACATCTCTGAGGGGATCCAGTGGTCTAGGAATGGCCATGCTATTTCTGACCCATATCACAAAGTAACAAAAATTAATATCGGATAGACACTACAAAATAAGCTTACGATCTTTTCTTTATTAAGGGTAGAGCAGAGCGAAGAATTCTCAGATATTCTCTTTTAGTTTTCCTGATCTTTTCGACAACAACAAAAATCTTTTAGTGTTGGGACTTCTTTTTTCCGTAACACTATGATACTTGACATGACATGTAACTTCAGTTTGTACCTTGTTTCGTTTGGTGAAGTTGGAACAACCTGGGAGTCGTAATTTCGCATGGTCACAACAACTGTAATTGATAAGCACTAAATATGTTGAAGAATAGTGCGGATCTGTCACCCCAACCCATCAAACAATCAGGGTCCGTTTGTTTTGATATTCAGAATAGAGTATTCAGAATACTCTATTCAGAATAGGCATTTGTTTTAAGTGTTATTCAGAATTGATATTCAGAATACTCATACCCCCTATTTTCCAAAACACCTCCTTTACTCTCTTTATTATTATTATTATTATTATATATATTATTATTATTATTATTATTATATATAATATTATTATTATTATTATTATTATTATTATTATTATTATTATTATATATTATTATTATTATTATTATTATTATTATTATTATTATTATTATTATTTTTATTAATATTATTATTATATATATTATTATTATTATTATTATTATTATTATTATATATTATTATATATATTATTATTATATATATTATTATTATTATTATTATTATTATTATTATATATATATATTATTATTATTATTATTATTATTATTATTATTATATATATTATATATATTATATATATATATTATTATTATTATTATTATTATTATTATTATTATTATTATTATTATTATTATTATTATTATTATTATTATTTCAAATTGATATTCAAAATTGTCAGAAATATAACCGAACAGCTTTTAAACACTCTTTTTCAGAAAAACAGCTTTCAAATAATAGTTTTCAGCTAAAAATATAACCGAACAGCTTTTTCAAAATTGTCAGAAATATAACCGAACAGCTTTTAAACACTCTTTTTCAGAAAAACAGCTTTCAAATAATAGTTTTCAGCTAAAAATATAACCGAACAGCTTTTAAACACTCTTTTTATTTCAAATTGATATTCAAAATTGTCAGAAATATAACCGAACAGCTTTTAAACACTCTTTTTCAGAAAAACAGCTTTCAAATAATAGTTTTCAGCTAAAAATATAACCGGACAGCTTTTAAACACTCTTTTCCAGAAAAACAGCTTTCAGAATACAGTTTTCAGCTAGAAATATAACCGAACAGCTTTTAAACACTCTTTTTCAGAAAAACAGCTTTCAGATAATAGTTTTCAGCTAAAAATATAACCGAACAGCTTTTAAACACTCTTTTTCAGAAAAACAGCTTTCAGATAACAGTTTTCAGCTAGAAATATAACCGAACAGCTTTTAAACTCTCTTTTTCAGAAAAACAGCTTTCAGATAACTGTTTTCAGCTAGAAATATAACCGAACAGCTTTTAAACACTCTTTTTCAGAAAAAACAGCTTTCAGATAACTGTTTTCAGCTAGAATTATAACCGAACAGCTTTTAAACTCTCTTTTTCAGAAAAACAGCTTTCAGATAACTGTTTTCAGCTAGAAATATAACCGAACAGATTTTAAACACTCATTTTCAGAAAAACAGCTTTCAGAATACAGTTTTCAGCTAGAAATATAACCGAACAGCTTCTAAACTCTCTTTTTCAGATAAACAGCTTTCAGAATATCAATATTCAGAATACAATATAAACAAACAGCTTTTAAACTCATATTCAGAATAACTCTATTCAGAATACTCTATTCAGAATACTCAATTCAGAATACTCTATTCAAAATATCAAAACAAACGCACCCTCAGCTTTTAATATGAATAATAGAAAAATATAGCAGTCTTCTTGTTAGAATTTTTTTTTTTATATTACCACTTTTAAAAATATTTGCACTTATAGAACAGTTGTCAACGTATTTGTATTTGTGGACTCAACAACTAAACTCGCTATTCTCAACGGCGAGTTTAGTTGTTTCATACTCGCTGTTGGGACACAGCGAATTTAATGCTAATTTTTTGAGAAACTCGCCCAATAACAAGTTCAGTTCAAAAAATTTCAATGAAGACTCGCTATTCCTAACGGCAAGGATATTCATACTAGACTCACTATTGAGAACAACGAGTTTAGTTCAAAAATTTTAATGAAGACTCGTTGTTCCCAACGGCGAGAACATTTACAGTAGACTCGCTGTTGGGAACGACGAGTTTAGTTCAAAAAAAATTATATGGATTTTATTCTAAAAATTCACTAAGTCCAATAGAATGTTTCACTCGCTGTGAAATTTTCTACATCATCGGCATTCTCAACAGCGTGTCTAGTATAAATGTCATCACCAATGGGAACGGCGAGTCTTCTTTCAAAATTTTGAACTAAACTTGCTGTTCCCAACAACGAGTGTGGTATAAATGTCTTCACCATTGGGAATTGCGTCAATGAAAATTTTGAACTGAACTCGCCGTTGGGAACGTCGAGTTTCTCAAAAAATTAGTACTAAACTCCTTGTGTCCCAATGACGAGTATGAAACAACTAAACTCGCCGTTGGGAACGTCGAGTTTAGTTGTTGAGTGCACGAGCACAAATACTTTAACAACTGTTATCTTTCTGTAAATATTTTCGAAAATTGTCTTATAAAAAAAAATTCCTTCTTTTTAGAGCATCTATAGTCGTTTGTCATTTACCCATTTTTTTGGAAAAAATGAGAAAAAAACACTGCAGTCATTGGCCATTTACCCAAATTTCGGGTCTGACATGAACAGTGGTTTGCCAAATATGGCAGGCAAAATGGTTTTTTGCCAAAATATAGCTAATGAGGGATAATCTTTCGTCCGTTTAATGCGACGAAAGATTATCTTTCGTCGAAAACGTCGGACGAAAAATGAAACACCGTCCCTATACAATCGCAGCTGAAATCTCGTTGGACGAAAGATAATATATTGTCCGAGAAATTAAATTAAAAAAAACCAAAAAAATTCAAAGAACGGTAAATAATTTACCGTCCCTTCAATTCGCTAAATGCCAAAAGTAGGTTGGGACGGTAGATACTACCGTCCCTCCTTTTTTTTTTGCTTTAGATTTTTGCTGTAGATTTTTTTTTTTTTTGATGAATCGGATAGGGCCTTACGACCCCAACCATCAACAATATATATATAGAAAGAATAAACAGTAATTTTACAAGCCGTAAAATGAGCCACTACAATCAGACAATCACAGTACAATCGACAATAGAGTGCAATCCAAAAAGAAATGAAATACATCAGGCCCGGGAGGAGATCGACTCTGATGGAGCATCTAGCCATCGAAGAAGCAACAACAGAAGCGCCACACCAGATGGAGATCTGGACCCAGAATAACTGAAGTAGAAGGGAAAGACGCTCGACCAATGCAATGTGAAACCACCCGCCGAAGCATCCGCACTGCCAACACCTGGAAACATAGATGAACCAGCCAACAAGAACCAAGAAAACCAACACTTCCTGATCCCAAGAAGCGGAGAAGCCAATCAAAATAGCACCAACAGAAAAAAATAGAGAGTAAAAACTACGACATGATTAGAAAATAATTAGCTATGGTGGTGGTAAAACCCAAATTGATATAAACTCCACAATTGGTAAAATAGAAATGCTGCTGTAGGGAGATAAAAAATCGATTGAATCCCAAACAGCCAAGCAGTCCCATGACACCCACAATCATCACAGCACATACCGAAAGGAAGAGAGCATACGCTTACGAGAGATCCCAAAAGTCACAAAGCAAAGCAAAAACGAAGTCATCAAACAAAGCAAACAAGAGCGAAAGAGGCCCAGCCACAAACAAACCACAACCCAAGCTAAAATAGAACAGACAGCAGCAAAAAGAAAGTCTCAAAACATCCTGAAGCTTACAGCTAAACAGAAGATTAGGTCATAGACAAAAACTCCCTATAAAGGAGATGGAGCATCGCTACTAAGAGAAGGTAGCAACTGTAACATCAGTAGCAAGCCAAAATAAAAAACCATCAGTCACCAAGACCAAAAGAGAAGATGCCAGTACCACCAGTGAAAACAAAATAATAAGATAGCAGCTCTGAAAAAGTCAAGAGCAAAGATCACTGAGGATCAGAACTGGTAGTCGCATCTGGAGCTATAAACTTGACCTGCAAGAGATAATGGAAGAAAAAGAGAATGGTTATGATTAGAAGCATAACACAAAAAACCAATAATTAAAGAGCATGAAGAGAGCGGAGGCATTGGTAAGCATTTTGAATAAATTGAAGAGCGGAGGTGGTCTCATGCTTGGAATCCAGAACCGAGGACCAGAGTTTGAAAAGAAAAAAGAACTCATCGATTAACGCCAAAATCGAAGATCTACAGTTCTGGAAAATTCTACCATTTCTCTCTTTCCAAATAATCCAAATAATGATATGAACCGATAAAGTCCAGGCATTCCGGAGCAAAGGGTTCGAAGGCTTAGTGAACCAAACCGAGGCTAGATCAGGAGGAATAGAGGCTAGACTCCAAGCCAAAGTGCATATCTTCCATAAAGCTATTATAATGGGACATTGAATGAACAAAGGATTTACATCTTCTTCGTGCTGATCACAAAAAACACAAAGCTGCCCCCAGGCAAGATTTCTTTTATTAAGAACCGCTACAGTAAGTAGCTTATTATTAAAAGCTAGCCAGGAATTGATCTTAACCTTAAGAGGAACCTTCGATTCCCAGAAAAATTTGGCTAAAGGAGATTTCACTCCTCTCGAGTTGAGAAATCTGTAAAAAGAATTGACTGAGAAAACCCCAGAAGGAGACCAGCGCCAACCTATGCCCTCGGTTAATCTCCATTCATAGCTGTTAAGAACATGAATGAGACTATCGAAAAGCTCGGTCAACGGTGGGGGAAGGTCACTCGTGAAAGGAATAAACCAATAGCGAGTATCATTAATCAGCGTGAATGAATCCGCTATAGAAGCCTGAGGTAAAACTGCCAGATTGAAAAGGGAAGGAAAGGCCGACGCCAGCGAGGTGTTGCCAACCCACTGGTCAGTCCACAGTTTGACATGCGAACCATCATGGCAGGAACGATAAATACTGCACTGAAACGCGGCGGAAGCTTTCCAAACACCTTTCCAAAAGGGAGAGGCAAGGCGATGAGTTGCCTCAGGAAACTCCCACCAATTGGATGAGGTAGAATGAGAACTTCTAATGAAATGCACCCATGAGAGGTGGTCAGAATTATGAAGTTTCCATAACCATTTGCCTAAGAGCGCGATGTTATGGTCCCGAAGGTCCAGGACACCAAGACCCCCTTCCTCTTTGGATGAACAGATCAGTTTCCATTGACAAAGATGGGATCCTGGTTTAAATGATGAGGACCCATTCCAAAAGAAATTACTTCTAATTTGATCAATTCTTTTAATGACCCATGAGGGTAAAAAATAGAAGGACATAAGATAAAGGGGCATGGCTGAGATAACTGAGTTAATAAGGGTCAACCTGCCACCTCTGGACAAAAGCTTGCTCGACCAGACGTTGAGCCTGGCTTCCACTCTATCAATCAGCGGGAACCAATCCGATCTATGCAACTTACCCCAGCGAAGGGGGATACCTAAGTAGGTGATAAGGAAGGAAGCAATGGGGCAATTAAAAAAATGGAAAATCTCAAGCTGCCGATTGGGAGATCCTCCCAACCAGAGGACAGCAGATTTATGAAAATTAATCGATAATCCGGAAGCCATCTCAAAGCAGTAAAGAAGAAGTTTAAGGTTTCGGAGGTAGTGAAAGCTTGGTTTGGTGAAAATAATAGTATCATCAGCGTATTGGAGGTTGAGCACACCCTCAAAAAGAGGAGAACCGCCAAGACCCTCGATCATGTTCAAATTCCAAGCATTACGCAGGAGTTTGCTAAAAATGTCTGCTACTAACGAGAAGAGGAGAGACGAAAGGGGGTCTCCTTGGCGGAGTCCACACCTGATTTTGAATTTGTGGCCTTCCGAACCATTGATAAAAAGGGAGGAGGTCCCTGAGAAAAGGCTGGATTTTATCCATGCAATCCATTTGGGGCCAAATCCCCGAAAGACAAGAATATCCATAAGAAAGTCCCAATTAACATTGTCGTAAGCTTTTTGAAAATCAAGCTTAAGAAGAATACCCTCCGACTGGGATCTATGGCAGTGAGAAATAATTTCTTGAGCTGACGCAACACTGTCAAGGATGAAACGATCTTTGATGAAACCAGATTGAGCTGAGTCTATTAAGGGAGAGATAATAGAACTCAACCTGGAGGCAAGGACTTTCATAATGATTTTAAAAGACGTGTTGATCAGACTAATTGGTCTAAATTCCGAGACGAAGTGAGCCCCTGCAACTTTGGGGATAAGCACAATGTGTTCATAATTAATACGATCAAAAGAGAAATTTCCTTGGAGAAGATCTTGAAACATCTTAAGGAGATCTGCCTTAAGCAGATCCCAAAATTTTTGGAAAAAAAAGGCAGGGAAACCATCAGGCCCTGGCGCCGAATCACTTTTTAAAGCAAAGACAGCAGATTTGATCTCTTCAATAGAGAAAGGAGCCTCGAGAGAGGAGAGATCGTGATTTTGGATGCCATAAAGGTGATCCCAATCGAGCTCAATTGCTCGGTGCTTCTTCGTGCCAATAAGAAGTTTGTAGAAAGAAAGGAATTCTCGATGAATAGCTTCATCAGAAGTAAGATCCACTCCCTGAGCAGAGATAGACGATATCCGGTTACACCGTTGTCTATGCGAGGCATAATGATGAAAGAACGCAGTATTCGCGTCTCCCTCCTTTAACCAATTAACCCTAGCTCTTTGAGCCCATTTAACGTGGTCTTGGTGGAGAATGTCGGCATATTCAAGCTAGCAAGAAATACGTTCCGAACGATAAGATTCAGCTAAGGGGCCCATTTCTTCCATCTTATCAATGGAAGCAATGGATTGCAACAGGAATTCTTTGAGAAAATTGGTGTTACGTTGCCTTTCATAACGCCAAATTTTGCAACCATGTTTGATGGCATGCATTTTAAGAAGGATATTCCCCAGCCCGGATGAACCAGTAACAGAGGCCAGACATTCGGAAACTAAGTTAGTGAAAAGTTGATCATTAAGCCAGTATTTTTCGAAACGAAATTTATGCTTGTGGTTGAAATAGAAGTTGGAGAAAAGCGCAATCGGAACGTGATCAGAGGAAGGGTTAGGAAGAGCCTGGACAAAAGATTGATGAAAACGAGTCGTCCAGTTGTGCACTGTAGAATTTTTTTGCTTTAGAATACATCCAACACCTTCTATTTGCTTCATTATGCTCATAGTTGTCAACCAGCACATGGTTTGTCTGGTTTAAAATTCAACAACCAATTTTTTTTAAAATTTTTTTAAATAGGGTAGGGACGAAAGATAATGTGTCGTCCAGGCAAAAAAAAATACAACCCACCTCTTTCGTCGGACGGAAAATTATCTCCCATCCAATCGATTTTTTTTTTTTTTATAAATATTCCTCCGACAAGATATCATTACCCGTCCCATTTGATTTTTAATTTTTAATTTTTTTTGAATTAAATGGATGATAAATAATCCTCCGTCCATGGTGATTTACGTCTAGACGGCGCTAGGACGATAGATAATTTTTCCTCTGATATTAAGAAACAAACGAAAACCCAAATTTTGGCTTTACGCGACTACAACTACAACTCATATTTTCTATTTCCATTTGCTAAATACTTTGCGTTTGGTTTGTTGTTTTGGAAACAGTTTTCTGAAAACAGTTTTCTGAAAAGAGTTTTCTGAAAACAATTTTATGAAAATGAGAGTGTAAAAGCTGTTTGGTAATAATTTTTTATGAAAACAGTTTTTTGAAAATGAGAGTATAATGTATGTATAGGTTTGGTTGTATGTATATACTGTATACAGTATATATACTCTGATACATACATGTTGTATACATATACATACTGATATATAATAATATAAAATAATTTATTATAATAAACATATTTAATAATATACATATATATAATAATATAAAATAATTATAATTATATATGTGTAATAATAATATATTCAAATTATATATTAAACAATTTATTATCTATATAATAAATTACAAAGAAAGCTATCAAGTGGCTCATAATCAATCTCCCCAAAATCAAAGGCCCATATCAAATCTCACAAAACACATTTTCCCTCCAAAATTTCAAACCCAAAACCAATTTTTCCCCCTAAAAAACTCATTACTTTATTACTATCTATCTCTTCTCTCTTTACTTTTTCATATTTCTCTCTTTCTCTCTTTCTGTATATCTCTTTGTTCCATTCTTTCTTTATTTACTTAGAAATTTAGATTTTAAGATTTCGGTTTTGTAAATTTTCAGATTTTTAAATTTCATTATTTTTAACACTTAAAGTTTAAGAAGTTAGATTTTATAACCCCATTTATAATTATTTTTCAACATATACTAATGGAAACATAGACTTTTAGTTATAACTAATTATTGTCATACTATTCAAACTTGAGCTATATAATTATTGTTTTACTGTTTACATGGCTTTTCGTGTTTTGTATCGTTCCGAAGACGTGCCATAGGCACGTGCCCACGGGCAAATCTAGTAATAATAATAAATTATATAATAATATATATAATAATATATAATAGTAATATAGAATAATAATAATATATATTATAATAATAATTGATTATTATAATAGTATATATAAAATAGTATATATGAAATAATAGTATATATACAATAGTATATATAAAATAATAATATAATATAATATATATAATAATAATACAATATAATAATAGTATATATAATAATAATATAATATAATAATAGTATATATAAAATAGTATATATAAAATAATAATATATTATAATAATTGTATATTATATAATAACTAGGTTTGCCCGTTGACACATGCCTACGGCACGTCTTCAGAACCGTGCACCTTGTTTGATCATATAAAATAATTTTGGAGGTCCAGCAAATTAATTGAAGTAGCAAACATAGAGCAGAAAACATATTATATGATTTATTATTATTATTTTTGAATTATTTTTAAAGTTTTTAAAATTTTGATTTTTAAAGTTTTTTAATATTTTAAAATTTTTAAAATTTTTATTTTCTTAATTTTTTGAATAGAAGGAGGGAGAGAGAGAGAGAAAAAAAAAATTAAATAAATATAGGAGTTGTTTTGGGTGGGAGATTTGAATTTGAGTTTTGAGGGAAACTTTTGGGGGAAAAATATATTTTGTAAGGTTAGATCTGGGCCTTTGATTTTTGGAGGGATTGAAGAAGAGCCACTTGATAGCTTTCTTTGTGTTTTATTATATAGATATGAAATAATTTATTATAATAAACATATTTAATTATACACATATATATAATAACATATAATAATTATAATAATATATATGTAATTATAATCTATTATAATTATATATTAAACAATTTATTACAATAATAATAAATTATATAATAATATATAATAGTAATATATAATAATAATATATATTATAATAATAATTATCATAATAGTATATATAAAATAGTGTGTGTGTGTGTGTGTGTGTGTGTGTGTGTGTGTGTGTGTGTGTGTATATATATATATATATATATATATATATATATATATATATATATATATATATATATATATATATATATATATGTAACAATAATATATCATAAATATATATATATAACAATATATTATAATAATGGTATATTATATAATAATATATATAATAATATATAATAGTAATATATTATATATTAATATATATAATAATATATAATAGTAATATATAATAATAATAATATATATAATAATAATATAATATAATAATAGTATATATAAAATAGCATAAATAAAATAATAATACATATAATAATAATAATATAATATAATAATAGTATATATAAAATAGTATATATAAAATAATAATATATTATAATAATTGTATATTATATAATAATATAAAATAATTTATTATAATAAACATATTTAATTATATACATATATATAATAACATATAAAATTATAATAATATATATGTAATAATAATATATTATAATAATATATTAAATAATTTATAATAATAATAATATATATATATAATAATATATATAATAATATATATAATAATATATAATAGTAATATATAATAATAATAATATATATTAAAATAATAATGGAATATTATAATAGTATATATAAAATGGTATATATGAAATAATAATATATATTATAATAATAGTATACATATATATATAATAATAATAATAATAATAATAATAATAATAATAATATAACAATAATATAATATAATAATAATAATAATAATAATAATAATAATAATAATAATAATAATAATAATAATAATAATAATATATGTACATATATATTTAGAGAGAGGATGTGAAAAAACAGAAAATAGTTGAAGTGGAGTTTTGTGAAAACTGTTTTCACAAAACAACGTAACAAAACGGATTTTGGGTTTTTGAAAAACAAAAAAAAGAAAAAAAACAACAAACCAAACATACTTAAAATTTAGCATCAGACGACGACTACAAACAACTACAGATGCTCTTATGGTGTGGCAATAACTAGGGCGGCAAATGCTCTCAAATCAAAACGTACATTTTAAAATCAATTACTATATCCTTGTATGTTGCATCATACATGTGCAAATAATATCTGCAGCGAAATTTGCAAAAATATCTAATACCTCTTACAAATGTAGTTTTTTCTTTTTTCCTTTTCAAACTTTTTAGCAGTAAATTAGTCATGAAAAAATATTTAGACACTAAAGCCAACTCCACATTGGTGTACACATTACTCTCAACTGGAGTAGTCGTTGATGAGCATCATAGGAGCATCTGTAGTCGTTAAAGTCAAAATTTGGGTATTTGGCAAATAGCAAATAGCAAAAGTAGGTTTGATCTGTAGTCGTTGTTAGCTAAAATTTGACTTTTTCGAAATCCAAATAGGACGGACGGTAAATTATTTTCCGTCCGCCGTTTTAAAAAAAAACCTAAAAAAATTAATTAAAGCCTCTGGAATAGTGACATTTATACCCACACAAAAAAAAATCAAAAAACTTACTTGATCCTAGGATGGTAGATGAAGCTTCGTTTGAGATGGTTTTGTTTTTTTTAAATGGAACGGACGCAAATCTTTTCCCGTCCGACCGTTTAAAAAAAAATAAAAATTAAAGGGACGGGGAATAATTCCTCGTCCGATGAGTACGCGTGAAAAAAAATCTCTCCGACGAAAAATCAACTTTCGTCCGATCTCTTCGACGAAAAATCATCTTTCGTTTGCTATATTTTGGCAATTTTCATTTCCTCTGCCAAATATAGACGACTACTGTAGCTCCGAAATCCAAATTTTGGGTATTTGACCAACGACTACAACACCTTTTTTTGCCAAAATTTGGAAAATTTGGCAAAATGGCCAACGACTACAGATGCTCTAAGGGGAACATACCAAATTAATAGGGTTTTTAACATGTATACCTCTAACAAATATGATAATATCATATATCCCCCTCTCAAATGTGTATTTTCATAGACACCGCTAACAATTCAGACTTTATTTCATATTTACCCCTATGTTAGATATTACTAAGTTAACCATGATTATACCCTTACGAGACAAATAGAAATCAAATTAAAAGATCAAATTAGACAATCAAATGAGAAAAGATTTAACAGTTTTAAGGAAAATAAATGAAGAAGATTATATTCTATCATTAAAAAACAAGATTGATGACAAGTTTGGAGAAGTAACGTGAGGAAAAATATGTAGTTCTCAAAGATGCATTGTTAGTTTATCCATTTCGTGAAGAAAAATAAAGAAAACTTTAGAATAGTTAATAAGTCTCGGTTGGATTAATAATATCCGGATATTCAAGGATGAAGAAGATAAAGTTTGAATGGTAGAGAATATAATATTTCAATTATTTTTCATCAAGTCCATTAAAAATAACTGAAAATCCTCGATCGTTTTGTATTTTTTTAACTAGAGGGGTAATTAAGAGAAGTGACATATATTGTTAAGGACAAATATGAAAAGACATATTTGTGGGGGGCATATATGATATTCAAGTATTTGTTAGGGACATATATGTTAAAAACCCAATTAATAGTTATACTAATGTTATCCGGTGCAAATTGAAAATTTATGTTCACATTAAGTATATATGTGACAGGGTAATGATAAATGTTTGAAATTTATGTTCTCAACAGGGTTTTTAACATATATACCCCTCACAAATATATATTTTCGTATATACCCTTAATATTTTTGACTTTATTTCATATTTATCCTTACCTTAGATATCACTAAGTTAACCATAGTTTTACCCTTACGAGACAAATAGAAATCAAATTAAAAGATCAAATTTGACAATCAAATGATAAATGATTTAAGAGTTTTAAGGAAAATAAATAAGGAAGCTTATAGTCTATCATTAAAAAATAAGATTGATGGCAAATTTGGAGAAGTAATGTGAGGAAGGATATGCAGTTCTCAAATATGCACTGTTAGTTTGTCCATTTCTTGAAAAAATAAAGAAATTTTGAGTAGTGTTAATGAGTCTCGGTTGGATTAACAATTGTCCGAATTTACAATAATGAAAAAGATAAAGTTTGAATGGTAGAAAAGATAATATTTTAATCATTTTTTTATCAAGTCCATTAAAAAAACTTAAAATTCTCAATTGTTTTGAGTTTTTATTAACTAGAGGAGTAATTAAGAAATGTGACAATGTTATTGATGATAAATATGAAAATATTTATTTGTTGGAGACATATATGTTAAAAACCCTAAGTATATGCGTGAAATTGAAAATTCGAAGCCATGAAAATTAAACCATCTCTAATATCAGATAGGCACATACATTTCCAGAGGGTCCTACTAAATTCTGGGAAAAAGAAAAAAAAACAGTCGACATGAAACACGAAAAGAGAGAATATTTTATTCCACGAAAATCAAAGTGGGTCCGACACCTAAGATTGTTTAATCTGAGAAGATAAATGCACACTTTTTAAAGTTCAACATGCGGCGCTGCCCGCTTTTATTACTAAAGTAATACTTCATCCACTACCAATTTTACTACCATTCTTTTCACTACATTAGGTGACACACTCCTATTGGAGAGTTCTCCTGCCCACTCTATCTTTTCCTACCTATTTGAGTGTGCCACTTAAGGTAATGAAGAGAAATGTAGTGAAATTGGTAGTGGATGTAGCATTACTCCTATTACTAATACCCTACACTACACGTTTACATGTGTGCATCATTTTCTCCCTCTCTAACTCCGGCGTTATTATCACCATTATCTCATCTCATCTTAAACTCATCACGTGACTCCGCTCATTCAAACCACCGTCCATGGGATTTAGTGTTGTGTGCAAAAAAACACAGGACAACTGGTAATTGACCGACAGCTCACCTACTTCTCGTGTTAGTAATAAAATATAATTATTGTTCAATTAAATACTCCTTTTAACACTACTGGTTGGAAATTTTTTTAATGCCATTTTTTAAAAAGTATTTGCAAAAAGATGACAGTGGTTAAATTATTTGTGTTCGTAGACTCAACTACTAAACTCGATGTTCCCAACGACGAGTTAGTTGTTTCAAACTCGTCGTTGGGATACAGCGAGTCTAGTTCTAATTTTATTAAACACTCGTTGTTCCCATCGGCGAGTTTAATTTAAAAAATTTCAAAATCACTCGTTGTTCCCAACATCGACGATCTTTGTACTGGAATCGCTATTGGGAACGGCGACTGTGATGTTTTTCACATTTCTCAGAGAGTGAAAACTCTCTATTGGACTTGGTGAAATTTTCAAATGAACTCCATAGAATAGCTCGCTATTCCCAACAACGAGGAAAAATATACTAAACTCGCCGTTCGGAATAGTGAGTCTACTGGGTCCTTACTTGACTTACCTGACCTCAATTCAACACTTCTCTCATTTCTCTCTCTCTCTCTCTCTCTCTCTCTCTCTCTCTCTCTCTCAACCTCTCTACCCATTCATCTCTTCGGTGTTACATCAACCCAAAACCCTAGCTTCCTTCTTATTGGCATTCATAGAGGTGTGGTCAATTGTTCCATAGATTCTGTAGCACGCTCATTCTTCTCTCCTTCTCGGAATCAAGACTATCATCTTCACAAATGTATTGTTTCTATTTTTCAAAATGTAAACTATGAATCATAAATTATTTTTCTATTGCTTCGAATTGTACGGTTAGGATTGAGGAATCTAAAATTAGTTAGTTATAAAATTATGTGTTATCTATGTTGGTTGTGGTGACATTTCAGATGCTCACATAGTGTTCTACGAAATGTCCATATGTGGTGGATTGATGATCGTTATAATAATATAGTAATTACATATGGAGGATTGATGATCGTTATAATAATATAGTAATTAATTTGTTAATTTACGCATAGGTATGGAATACAAAATTTCTGGTTGGTGTCATTACGGGGGAGAAAGCTTTCGTGACCCGAAAGTGGGATACAGTTATAGAGGTGCTGAACCAGAAGTAATTTGGGTTGATCGTGACATTAGAAAATATGAAATAGTGAATAAGATATATGAAATTACTAGCTAGGATCGAGTTGACTGAATTATTAGAATTCAAGGTCAACACTCTGCGTCAAAAGGTGAAGGGCAATATTTTCTTAACTCGCGTTGGTATCGGAAGTATCACTCGGGCGGGTGAATTGATAAGAGGTGCAATTACCAACCGCGTGATCCTAGTATACCACGCCTTGTACGCTTCATGCATTCGTCCATCATACGGAGGAATTCCGACAATGATCATTTTGTTCCGACGCTCATTCAAGAGTGAACATAACTACGGTGATATCTGACCCAGTCAATATCGGGAAAATGACCCATCCCTGTGACACCATGCAAGATAGTGTTTTACGTTCGTGCAGCGGGTATATCTTGTTGTAGACCGAATTGTCAAAGTACTCGATCTACATGAGGATGCTCTACTGTAACCCATGTTCCCATTTTTGTATTTTTTTTATCTCTTGTATATTTATTCATTGTATTCCTCGTTGTTCGATTCTGAACCCTATAATTGACTTTTCTCTCTTAATGAAATCCAATATTGCTTTGGACTCAAATTTTGGTTCCAATCTGATTAATTTAATTTTTTTTTCTTTTCTGTCAACCCTAAATTGTTATTTTCTTGTTAATTTGACTAATTATAAATCATCTAATTTTATGGCCTAATTTATTTTATTAATTCCTTTATTCCCTAATGGATCCTAACCATCTAACCAATAACCCAAACCCACTTAAACCCTATATATAATCTAACCTATCCAACCCTAACCCAGCCTACTGTTCTACCCCCATAACCCTAGCCGTCTATACCCTTCATCTTCTCTCCTGTTCTCTCCCAACCTCGCGAATCCATCACCCCATCCAACCCGTCGAGCCGCCTGCAACCTTCTATCATCACCGCAACCCACCTCCGAAGCCTACACGCAAGTCGCCTCCCTTCTCCTTTCTCATCGTGACCCCCATCCTCATCAAACCAACCACCTGCACCATCCTCCTCATCCTTTGTCGTCGACCCCCTGGCCTTTATCCCCTTCGACTGCAGCCCCTCGTCGTGCCTTTGTGACCACCACCCCCTGTCCTCGTCCTTCCCACCGCAGCCTTGTCGACAACCACCAGTCGACAACAAATCCACATCGGTAGATCCCCGAAGCACCACCAGTCGAGCCGCCGCTGCATTGCTGTCCCGAGCCACTGCCGAGTCACTGTTGGTTTTACATGCACTGCATGTAGAGTTGCTGCTGTGTTATTGCTCGTGTGTTCGTCGCCCTTCCATCGCAGTTTCATCTTAATCCAATCAAGGCAAGTATTATGTTGTACAAATTTTGTTTTATCCCATGCAAGTAATTTCTTGAAGATCTGCAAGTAGGTTCATTGCAGTTCAATTCTGTTCTCTTGTTATTTGTGTTGAAAATTTTTGATCCGCTGATATTTGATCCGATTCAATCCTAGCAATTTTACATCATAGGAATACTATGTTAGTCTATTATTGCATGCATGACATGACACATGACCAAACAATACGATATTTATATATATGACTATTAGAAGTGAATCATATAACTTGGTCGTATGTGATTATGTCGAAATGTTGAAACATGATATCGTGGCCATGATAGTAATTTCCCCCATCTTAATAATGTTAAACCATGTTTGAGTCACTGATGTGATACTTCAATTTTTTTAGTTGAGATTCTACACTTGTTTGAACGAAAACCAAGTTATTATGAAACATGTTAGTTCTGAAATACTGCAGTCCTGATTTTGCTTGGTGATTTCGACCTGTTAATAACAAAATATCGAGTATGTTTCTGAATATGAATGTAGCCCCATGTGTCTAGTTTTCATAACATCTGACGGAATCGAATTCTGAGTAATGAGTTGTGAGATATTGCTATTTTAGTACTGTTGGGTCTGGATTTTCAGATTCACAAATTCACTGTATCACCCTATTTTGCAATTTAAATTGAATATGCTATCAGTAATATAAAAAATTGAAATTTATCTTGCTGAGACTAGACATGATAGGGAATCAACCTTAATTTTCCTGGATTTAATTAATGAGTTTCAGATCTGATTCATGCATGTAATCATAACTTTAAGAATTCTGGCTGAACATAAAATCTGTGTAAAATATTTATTTGAACCCAGTTTCTGTAACTTTTATATATCATGTGTATATGCAATGGAACCGGCAGAGAGTCTAGTTTCTAGAATATCTGAGAGATCTAGATTTGCATTCCTGTAGCAACAGAAATTCCAATTTTGGTGCAGTAATGTCCTGCTGTCTAGAATTGAGATTCTTGTTGTTTTTAATAATTATAAGTTGATTTGACATTCGAATAGGTTTTCTACCTAACCTGAACTTGTTTCTTGCTTCCTATCATGTTTACCTGGCCTGTTTATGCACTTTCATGCCTGTTTGATAATAACAATGAGTAATCAAGCTGGGGTTTAAGGAAAAACCTAGTAGTGGGTCATATAGGAGATTGTACTCGGCAGAGGGCCCGTATTTCCCGAGATGATGATGTAAGATTATAAGTCGTGTGAAACTAAGTACCACGTCATGGGAGACGGGGGCCACCTCTAGCCTCTACAGGGGCCACCTCTACCTTCCATTACATGAAAACAAGATTACAAACAGCATGGAACTAAGTGCCACGTCATGGGTGACGGGGGCCACCTCTAGCCTCCATTACTTGAGTACAAGATTTTCGAGTACTTGACCCTGTATAATTCGCCACTAGAGTCTAAACGTAACATGCTTGTGTGTACTCGACCTGTGGTATGGACGCAGGATCGCGTGCATTAGTTAGGATGAATTAATTGAATAGACCTATGTTGACACCGAGCACTTGCATATTCCTGCTACATGTATATGTTCCTATTTACCACTATATGATTTCTGTCCACATGATACATGCTCATTATTAGCTTATGATTCCTGTTTATATGTTGAGATCCATGAACTTCATTTGCATGCTGTATCTTCCTTTTACATGATTCATTCTTTGTTCTTGATTCCCTAGTTTCATTCCTTGTTCCTATACTCCTTACTTGTTTTACTTGCGGCCCGTAGCTTGCACTAACGAGCATACTGTTTTTCCTATTTTCTCTATTTCTTTTGATTATTTATATACAGATTTTGGAGACCAGTTGCCTGATGGTGTGAGTGACCAAGTATTTTGAGCTTGGACTGGAATATTTATGCTTAGTTATTCTTGTATTGAATTTATCATTTTCCTTTATTGCTACTTGAACTTGTATTGGGCATGTTGTCCTGAAATTTTATTATTGTTACCAGATCTTGTTTATTTAAGGATTTTGTATCTGTTTTCAAATAATTATGTTGATTTTGAGTTTTGTTTCATGCATGCGTGGTTGTATATTCTTGTATATTCCTGTTGTACTGTTGAGTCGATCCTTACAACTTTTGAATGGTGAAAATCATTTGTTGGGCTTTGTCACGTACTCGGGAAGCGGGGCATGACATCTACAATGGAGAAGTGGATGATAGGTGTAGATCGTCAACCATAGATGGCTATGTTATGTGCAACATAGTAGAAACTTATCAAATCTCTCGTCGGTGTATGGTTCCCACACTACGCATTCCGCCCTCAACTAATCGAGCTCATCTCGATAATATGTGAAGGGCCCACGGGGGTTATCACGATGTGCGAGGTCGTCAGCTCAATAAACACCAATAGGAGCCAATTGCAAGTGTACAAAATCGTAACAAGTAGTATAGATAAGTGAAAAGAGTGTCGAACCCACAAGAACTAATTATTTTATCGAGTACCGAAATTACTAGATTAACTACTATTTGGAAAATCAAAAATCAATAAAGAAAGAAACTAAATTAAATTAATCTAACGAACTAACTAAATTAATTAAAAAGAGCGGAATCTGAAATTTTGTTGTTTGTTAGTGGCAAAACAAATTCTAGGGCTTTTGACTTCACCTAGTTAATCCCATACAATTTATAACTCCATTTGACAACCAATGTTACTTTTCCAAGTTGTAGACCAAAATTCCCTAAGTATTCAATGCTTTCTCTCAAACAACACCAAAAATATCTCCAACTAACAGTTTGTCATATCTCTATGCAAACTTAATTAATTGAAGACTCATTAAGTTCTAGGATTTTTTTATAGCCACACAAATCGCAGTAAATCATCTCTAATTTCGCTCAATCAATGGTGTTTAATTCTATATTTCAAAATCACAAATTAGTGAATTACCTCTTGGTCTTTCCATGATCCAATAAATCATACAATAGTTGGCCAAACAATTGTAAGTATTAGGAACAAAAATTAAACACACATCCATGAAAAAATAGAAAAATAATATGGAATTAAAATTGTGTTCTCAAATCTAGGTTACATCAAAGTCCTAGAAAAATAAATTTAGTTCATAATAAATTTGCAACTAACAAATACTGATTTTGATTGCATAATAAAATTAGACAAAGAGGAAAAAAGAAAGCAGAAAGAACTCGATTGTTGTTGAATACCGAAATTGAAGAGCCTCGAAATCCGCACGCTTCTCTCTCATTCTCTCTCTTCCTTCTCCTCTTTTTCTCGCACTGTGCTCGTTGAATTCCGTGCAGCCCCCTCTTCTGTTCACGCCGCCCTTTTTCTTTTTCTTTTCTTTTCTATTCTTTTTCTTTTTCTTTTTCCTCTCAGGTCACGCGCGCCAACCCACCTACCACCTGTTCACGCCTCCACACTTGCTCACGTCCTGTAGCCACATCACATGTATATATAGGAAAGTAGAATAGGGTTAGGTAGTTAATTAAGTTTAGTGATAAATCCATTAATGTCCACATTTTGGATCAATAATCTGAATGGAATTAGATAATTAAACTCTCTATCTTTGGTAATTTATTCTTCTTTTCTCTTTTCCATAGGAAACAGCCTAAAAGCAACGAAATGAAGCGGATTCAATGATTTACTCAAGACTAATCCATCACTGTGAGGATGATACACTGGAATGAAGAATCCTAATTTTGCATCAAAATATTTGTTAGAAGCTGCGGAATACAGTCGACTGATTCCTTAGCCAATAGTCGACTGAACAGAGTGGGTTGAGTCTTCGAAGCTTCGCAGAACAGTCGACTGACTCCTAGTCAACAGTCGACTGCTCTAACTGGTTTGAGTTTCTAAAAGTTCGCGGTACAGTCGACTGATTCTTAGCCAATAGTCGACTGAACTGGCATTCAACGGGAATTAGAGATAAGCACAGTTGAGATACACTCTCATCCAAATCCGCAAAACAAATCAGATTGAGCTGTTAAAATCCAGGAAACAAATATTGTATAGTTGCAAATAACAACCTCCCAAAAATCAAGCTAGAGATCTGGTCTGGTCCGGTAGTTAATGAAGAAGATTTGAATCAATCCATATCCGGTGTTTGAGGAGATGAAAATCTGGAGCTTGAGATCTGCAGATGGGGGCCAAAAGAAGCTATAAAAAAGTGGGGAATACACAATCGAAGAATCATCGAACAAAGGAGGAGATCAAGAGACATTAAGGGCAAAGGAGGGATCAAGTACTACAACTCGGCATTAAGGGGGAGGAGAACAAGTCGACTTCAGAGGGATCAAGTCGACTTCAGGCTGATTGGTTTCAAGCTAATCATCATACAAATCAGTGTTTCTTCTTCTCTCCTTAATTTTTGTTCTCGTTTAATTCATTAGAGTCATGTATTCAAAACTGTTAGTCAATAAAAGTTGGATTATGTGCAACTAAATTCATTTTAGACAGATTGAAACCTTAGCCATGTAATAAATCTTCTTTTGCATTACTCCATTCACTTATTGATTAAACCTGGTTATTCTTGATCAAATTTATAATAAGCAGTATTATAAAATTGAATCTGTTATATGAGTAATTGAAATAATCAAGTTTTATGCTCGTAATTAGTAACACAAGAATCTATTAGGTTCTTTGGTTTAATCAACTTGGAGGATCTAGATTTGATACCAACTTCTAGAGCTTTGAGTGTTTGTTAATTTCCACAGTTTCTATGCTTTCTTCAAGTGCAACTTAGTAGATATCATGCTAAAACACTTAAGGAGAGAAAGAAGTTAGAGTAGATACCATGCCTAATTTCTTAGCCCAGGGAAATCTTTAATTTAAGAAGTAGATACCATGCTCTTAAATGAACAAACATGAGTGATCAGAGTAGTGTAGAAGTTGATCTAGCATTCTTAGCTATAGGTGGAAATCAAGCCCAACTAATTCAATAGATATTTTTGTGGTTCAAATTAACCAAATTGAGAACTACTTGATCTAGATGTTAATCTTTCTCTTCCCTTCAGACAAAACTTTATAACAAGCATTTCTGTTTTATTGATTAGTAAATTATTTACTACAATCTCTGTGGGATCGACCCTTGCTTTTCACTACGCTTCTGTAAACGATTCGTACACTTACGAGATTTTTAATTTGTGTTCAGATTATCTATTCATTTAGACAACTGAGCTATCAACATTTAGTTAATTAATTAATTAATTAATTAAAATATTTAGATTAAGATTAATCTATTAATCTAATTAAGTAATTTTTTAAACTCTTTCCTCATCCATCAATCCGTACTGTACTTTTAAAATTGTATAAATTGATAATAATATTTTCTATTGAATTTTATAAAGACCAAATTGTAAAATTCAAAATTTAAAATTCAACAAATCAATAAAAATTTAACAATCATTGTCCCTATTTTGTTTGTTGTTTTTTACTGAAAATATTCACCTTTTGAATCAAAAAAATCTTATTTCTTCAAAAATAATTAATTGACTGAAATCTATGGAAATAAGATAAATTATTAATATGATAGACGAATACAAGCAATTTTTATGGATAAATGAGTACAGATATTTATAGAAAAATTAGACACATCACCAATCTACTGACTCCAAACACTCCCACACTCCACACCGGATGTTAGACTCTTACGCGCGACCGACCAATATGAAATCGCTCCCAGCTCCATATTTGTAGTATCAACATCGGTCCCATCGCCTGTACATTGTTCAACGAAGCATGACAGAGATTTTTGTAAAGGAAGGCCAAAGCAGCACTGCCCCAACTAAACTGGCCGGCTAGTCTAATGTTTGCGATCAATTGTAAATACATCAATGTTACTTGGTTGCCCATTGAGTTGGGAAATATCACCCCTCCACAAAGTATCATAAGATATGCTCGGATGTAGCACTCTACTTGATACTCAATCAACTCTAAATTTAAGTAGTTATTAAACGACTTCATTAGCCATGAAATTTTAAGAGATGTACCAATAAAAGCATGTTCAGTCCGATTCTGACCGAGGTATTCTCGAACAAGATGAACCTTATCGGCACCCCAACTTTCAGTCACGGCTACACCATCTATCGAAAATTCAGTAATTATTGCAACATTTTGTAAAGTTAACGTTCATCTCTCTGCGATAGGTGAAATGAATGAGTTTCCAGATGCCATCTCTCGACTAAAGCTGTTAGAAGACCCTGATCTAACTTCACTGACCTTATTAGTGCAACTCCATAGAATCCCGCATCCACCAAGTATGGGGTAATGCGATCGTGTAGAGGCAACGTTTTGTTCTTTCGGAATGTCAAGTCCTTTGAATTAACTTTTCACACAAAATTCGATCGGTGAGAGGCTTGCAACCTAAGAAGTGATGGATTTATTGGATCGAGACCCCCAGATGTATCTGCATGTGTATGTGGTATTTGGGGGATATCGATAGGGGTGTCAGTAATATTCTGCAATGGAAGAAATTAAATTTTAATGTTAATTGATACTGGTTGGATGAAAGAGATATATACCATGGAACTATAAAAAAACAACTCTTATCACTGTAGAAGCTTTGCCCCGCTCAGATGCAGTAGGAGGACGACATCTAGAACTTCTAGGTCGTGTCGTTATGAGCCTACAAAAAAAGTTAGAGAGAAAATTAACTACATTGCATTTCTCTATCATATGCCTTTTAACAATTCTTAAGTACGACTACTACATATGAATGCAATTGATCACAACAAGTCACCTACATTCAAAAGTCGCCACTTATGCATTACATCGAACACCGAATGTGCATAACAAAGAATTCGATCCTTTACGCAATTCATCGAACATTTTATGTGCATAACATAAACCCAAATTTAACTTCAAACCAAGCACACCCCCTCTTCAATTCCTAACCTTAATCCTAACCCTACATTTAATTTAAAGTTAAAGCATAATCCTAATCCTAACCTTAACCATATCCAATACATTGTATGAGTCAAGTAAAAACATACCTTTATATTGTCACTTGTGATATAAAAAAAAACGAATGTAGCGGCTATAGATTTGTTGGGGAATGTTAGAGATTTTGCTAAGTGAACTTGTCAACCAACGATTGAGGTAGAAAACGAAGTTGAGGGCTAGGGTTTTGGTTGGATGAGGAAGGAGATGAATAAGGGTTAGAAAGAGACTCTGTGAAAAGATAGTAGAAGTTAATTAATTCGGCTGAATAAAGTGGTGGCCCAGTAAACTCGTTGTTGGGAATGATGAGTTTAGCTCTTTCCCCTTCGCTGTTGGGAACGACGAGTGATTTTGAATTTTTTAAACTGAACTCGCTGTTGGGAACAATGAGTGTCTAATAAAATTAGAACTAGACTCGCCGTATCTCAATGGCGAGCGTGAAACAACAAAACTCACCGTTGGGAACGACGAGTTTAGTTGTTGAGTCCAAGAGCGCAAATAGTTTAACAACTGTCCTCTTTTAGCAAATAGTTTCAAAAAACGAAATTAAAAAAAAAACTACTGTTTTCACCATTTCTCCTGTGAAACTTGCTATTTATTATATCCAACAATTTGAAATCGCCCCCCCCCCCCCCCCCCCAATTTTTTTTTGCATTCAACTCCACATGATGAAATAACTTGTTTTAGTCAGCCATAGCTACTCACATCTAGAGTTGTTACTTTGACCCGATCAGGACCCAATTTGGATCCGGCAATGGACCGAAACCGACCCGATCTACACTGATCCGGATCCTTAAATAAGCCCCGATGCACTTTTGGGTCCGGGTTCGGGTCCGCTTAAAATATACCCGACCCGGATCCGGACCCGTTAAAACAGTAACCCAAAAAATGGAATTTGAATAATAGGGTTATAGGGATATACATGTAAATAGTAATTGTTGAAGATAGATGTATAAATATAATATTTATTCATATACTTAAGTATAAAAATTGTTGAAACTGTAGGGTATGGGGTGCAAAAATACTTAAGTGCAAATATTTATTCTCTGTTATCAGACACGGCAGGTAGGTTTTTTTAACAAGGACCCAAACCCGGACCTGAACCCGATTCTCGCAAGTTCGGGTCTGGGTCCAATTTTTGGACAGGGTAGTGGAGGACTCGATCCGATAGGTCCGATACCATCTCTACTCGCATCATACAAATAAAAAATTTATTTCTTTGCATTACAAAGTTGTTTTGGTTGAAACTAACCAATTTTTGTAATTCTGAAGTTAAAGTGTTCCATGAGTTTATAATGCTCATTTTTATATGTTTGAATGCAAGTAAAATATAATATGTGAGCATTCATCTCTTTACAAATGAAATTTTTTGTCATATTTCAATAAGTATATTTCTGAAAAATTAGTTTTACATACCCTTATTTTTCCATTTTTTTATTGTAAAGTGTTGAAAATCCTTTCTTACTACTAACATTTCTATCTGTGGGTCCCTCAACTTTTACTAAAATAATCTTAACTGTCATGTTTCCTCCCTAAATCTTCTTCTAAATAGAGAAATTTGGTTTTACCAAATTTATAATGTGACAGTGGAGCCCACACAATTTTACCTATCATTATTTACCGCAACCAAACAGAAAGAAAGTCACTAGTGTTGGACGACAGAAATACTGATGGGGCAATCAGTTTTATCTATTTTTTTGAAAAATTTACGTGCATATGTGATCAAATTAGTTGATATTTTATTTTATTTTATTTTTGTTAAAGAAAATGTAAAATGTGACCAGTATATTTTTTTAATAAACAATAATGAAATAATTTAGCATAAGCTGGAAATATATAAGTGCAAAATAAAGGATGGCATGAGACGACCTTCAAGGCTTCAACATTCCAGGGTAGGACTATCAACCTAACAGACTCAGACTACGAAGCAAAGAATATGAAACGACTAAACTACAACATAAAGAGATTTTATTCATGCTAATGTTAGATCATAAACTAATTATAAATAACGAGGACTTCTGTATAGCTTGACGGTGGATTTCAAGGCTGGAGTCCGTACTCGTGGGATGTCTAAAACTTGTTTCTGTTACCGATTATTTGTCATGCGAGGGATTAAACCCTTCAATGTGGAGTACATAGGTGCTGGCCCTCGGACCTATGTAGTATGGGATGCATAGAATCCGAACAAGTATGCATTAATGTCATCGTGGTGTAAAACATCTGCATTAGGCATTAAGGCATTGCATACACCATGTTTAGGATAGTCACTTTTCACACTTTGGTTTACATTTATGATTGTGTATGCTAAAATAAGTGAGTCACTATATTATGACATAACGAGGATGGCCGTGTATAGTATCGCGTCAGTTATATGTAACTGACGTGCCCACAGTATTCAATGCAGGACTTGGATTATCTAAGACTGAAAGATGAATTTGAAGTTAAAGATTGTTTTAAATGTTGTTGTTTAAATTGTACATGCTTTGTAATCCTTATTTTTTTTCGCTGTGTTGATGTGAAATGAACAGTGTTGTATAAATAAAAGTTTTAAATTCCTTGTAAAATCATACGAAATGAAGTAAATGTTAGAAATGTGTCTTGAATACTCGTGATTTAGATTAGAAGAAGGTAAGATGAAGTACGGTGGTCTAAGCATCGAAGAGAGTAGAAGAAAACAGAGCAACAATAGTGCAGACATAGTTGCAGTCGACTGTCCCAAGTTGCGGTCGACCACACCCCCGACCGCAGTTATACTGGGTTTGGCCAAGAGGGATGGTTGACCGGTATTTTTGGATGGTCGACCAACCGCGGCGCTGTGTTCATTTTTGGGTCTCGATTTGTTAGGTCGTTTCAGCCCAATATTCAACTCCAAGTTAGATCGTACGGCTCCTATTAAGTTACTTCTTTTCCAGGTTATATCGGGTGACTGAGAATCAAGATTAGACCTAAGTTTATCTCTATTCTTCTATATATATTGTAAACTCCTCCAATATGAGAGTAGAGTACTTCATAGATTATTTTATTTATTGCAAATAGAGGTTTGAGAGAGATAGTTCTTGGTGGGTGAGTTTAATTTCTTATATTGAGTGAATCAGTAACTCCTTGTAATCTCTTCTAGTTGAATATCAGATCTCCTTATATGCCCCCCTCCCCCCCCCCTCGGATTAATTAAAAGCTAACCGGAATAAATCCTCATTGTGTTTGTGTTTGGATTGATGGATCTACTTGCATGCTCAATTGATTCGTCTTATCTCTTCAACTTCCTCATTGGTCCAATTAGTTCTACTGCGACCAGAGGCGTTTGTTGACACCCCAATCCCAACAACTGGTATCAGAGCTTCAAGTTGCCGAGTCCCTTGGTTAAGATGACAGGTCAAAGTATTTTGAAGATCAAGCAGTTCGATGGAAAGATCAATTTCAATCTTTGAAAGGTTGACATGTATGATGACCTTGTTCAAGAACGTTTACAGTTAGCCGTTAAGAAGAAAGAAAGGCCATCCGACGTGACGGAGGATGTTTGGGAAGATATTCGTGAAAGAGCCATAAGTCTAATCTGACTATCCTTGGCGGATGAGGTCAAGTGCAGATTTCTGGAAGAAACTGACTCGGCGAGTTTGTGGGAAAAACTCATAGCTGACTACTCCAGTTTGTCGCTATCAGATCAGATGCATTGGAAGAGAAAGTTGTTCCGTTTATCTATGAAGGAAGATACCGATCTCCAAGCCACATTACTGAGTTCAATAAGATATTATCTGAACTTAAGGCGATTAATACGGTTGTGTGTGAGGAAGATAAAGCTTTCAACCTGATATATTCACTGCCGGATTCGTACGAGCTTTTGATAACTACCATACTACACGGTAGATCTGCCAAGGAAAGTATTTCGGCAGATGGTGTAATCAAAGTATTGAAGGAAAATCAACTTAGGAAGGAGACTCAGAAATCACCGTATATTCCCATAAGTTGTCTAGCAGTGGATGGTCCTTTAGAGGGAAGACAAAGTAATTTGCAAAAGGATTCGATCCATTGCCGTTATTGCAAGAGGCCAAGGCATATCAAGAAAGATTTTTGGAATTTGCAGAATCAGGAGAGCGCAAAGAACGGGAGTTCAGCCGCTAATGTGGTTAGTGCCTTTGATTCAGGCAATTCGTGTCTTCTTGTTTCTTAAAGTGGATTCTAGTTGGCTTCTTGACTCATGGAGTTCTTTTCATATTTGCTCCGTGAGGGAGTTGTTTTCTACTTAAAAGTCTACTGTAGGGCGTTGTGTGGCAACGGGAACTGGGGAGATTTGTGGAGTAGCATGTGAGGGGATAGTCGAGTTAAAGATGCCAGGTCTAAATTTTTTCACTTTAAGGGATATTTTGTATGTTCCTCTGTTGAAACGAAATATGATTTTCTTGGGAACTCTTGATGCATAGGGTTGTAGGTACACAACTCGAGGTAGAGTTCTGTCTGTTTTTCAAGATCGTCGTGAAGTGATTAGAGGTATGAGAGTGGTTGGGCCAAGCCAGTACAATCTCTACAAGCTTTGGGAAATCCGAAAATCCTACGCAGGGGTTGTTAGTTTTTTTTCCGTTATCCCCGCAAGCTCAGCTAGTTTGCCACAACTAGAATTATCGAGATGAGACCACGATGTTCAAATATCGTCGAGAGGTGGAGAAAGCCTAAAGGTAGGTGGAGTTCGTGCGGAGTTTGGCAACTTCGTGAGTACATCTACGGAGGTGTGCCTTTGAGGGGCTACACGGGATCAGGTGAGATTGGGTAGAGATCAGTTCAACTAAAAGAAGAAGCTACTGTTCTAAGTTTTCTTTGCAAGTAGAGTTCATTAGAGTTTGGAGATACACATCATATGATAACACTCGTATGCAATCAAAGGTGGAGTTTGTTAGGAATGTGTCTTAAATACTCGTGTTCAGATTAGAAGAAGGTAATATGAAGCACGAAGGTCAAAGTGTCGAAGAGAGTAGAAGAAAATAGAGCAGCAATAGTGCAGGCATAGTTGTGGTCGACCGCACCCCCGACCGCACACCCGACCGCAGTTGTACTGGGTTTGGCCAAGAGGAGGACGGTCGACCAGTCTTGTTGGACGGTCGACCGACCACAACGCTGTGTTCGTTTTTGGGCCTCGATTTGTTAGGTCATTTTAGCACAATCTTCAACTCCAAGTTAGATCGTACGGCTCCTATTTAGTTACTTATTTTTCATGTTATATCCGACGACTGAGAATCAAGATTAGACCTAGGTTTATCTCTATTCTTCTATATATATTGTAAACTCGTCCAATATGAGAGTAGAGTACTTCATAGATTATTTTCTCCATAGCAAAGAGAGGCTTGAGAGAGATAGTTCTTGGTGGGTGAGTTTAATTCTTTGTATTGAGTGAATCAATAACTCATTGTAATCTCTTCTGAATATTAGATCTCCCTATATCCCCCCCGGATGAAGCAAAAGCTAACCGGGATAAATCCTCGTTGTGTTTGTGTTTGGATTGGTGAATGTATTTTATTGCTCAATTGATTTGTCTCATCTCTTCGACTTCCTCATTACTCAACTTAGTTCCGCTGCGATCAGAGGTGTTTGTTGACGCTCCAATCCCAACAGTAAAGATCCTGTTGTGCTACGAATTACCGTATTTGGAAATTCAAGGCGTTATAAATTCTTTATTTTATATTTCTGATATTCAAACCTGACTTCTTTTGGGATAAAGAGTGAAGTCATAATGTTTGCGTCATATGCATTTTCTCTTCTATGTCATAAAATGAAAAATAATGAAAATCACTTGTTGCGTTTGGTTTGTTGTTTTGAATGAAAACAGTTTTCTAAAAACACCCTAACAAACAAGTTGGAGTTTTCAAAAACAGTTTTCTAAAAATATAAGGTTGCGCTAGAGAGAATGACTGAAGTTGGAGTATTGTGAAAATTCTTTTCACAAACCACCCTAACCAAACACGTTTTTGGGTTTTGGAAAAAAAAAAAAAAAAAGCTTAACCTATCATAATGAAATACTATCATAGAGAAATAAGATGATACCATACAACTCACCAGTCATTTACTTTTCCAATAGTCATCCTATTGCACTCTAACTTTATCAACTGCACCCTAACTTTATCATTTGTATAGGCTTCCAAATGACATCTAAAAATTGTAAACAGATAGGATAAAATACCAAATTTCGAAAGCATATTTCTCATTCTCAACTACTACTCTTAAACCCTCAGTTTTTCTACAATTCCCTAATCTTATATTTCACCATATCACTACAGCATATTCTTCTTTGCCAATTACCATGTTTATCAATTCTCATTCTTACTACTAATGATTTATACATGATGCACGTCTTAATAAATATAATTTTTTAATGTAAAAATTCAGATATAATTTGTGCTTGAAGCTAAGACCTCATTTATAATAATTATGTACGTACATCTTACTGGTTAATAGATTTATAAATGAGTCCTCTCATTATAATATCATTAAAGATAATCAATATAAAACTATGGAGTGATACTAAACACCATCCTTTATAAGGACTTCGGGTATTTCCATAACAGGAAAGCTCAAAAATGAATAACTCTAACTGACGGACAGTGACATTTACAATTTTTCTTTTTGAGAAAATCAATAAAAAAAAAATCAAAAAAAAAATTACCTGAAGTCTTGTACGGTATATAATATACCGGCTGTCAACTTTTTTTTATTATTATTTTAAATTATTATGGGAGAGTAGATAATCTACCGTCGCTGAAAGAAAAAAAAATTCAGGCGCTGAATAATGTCTCGTCCCATTAAAAAAAAAATACAAAATGTTGTGCGACGGTGTATAATTTATCGTCCGTTCAATTTTTAATTTTTTTTTAGACGGTAAATTATACTTCGTCCTATCTTCAGACGAAATATAATTTAACGTCGGGCTATTTTTTCCATTTAGCCAAATCGCCTGCCACACATGGCTGGGTACTGTTCATAAAAAAGCCAAAAAATGGCTAAATTGCCAACGACTACAGATGGTTGAGAGAATTTGGCTCTCAACGTCCTGCAGTCGTTGGCTATTTAGCCAATTTTTTTCATATTTTTGAATAGTATCCAGCTATATCTGGCAGTCAATTTGGCTAAATGGAAAAAATAGCCCGACGATACATTATATTTCGTCTGAAGATCGGACGAAGTATAATTTACTGTCTCATTTTATTTATTTATTTTTATAAAAATGAACGGACTGTAAATTATACACCGTCGCACAACATTTTCTAAAAAAAATTTACGGGACGGGACATTATACACCGTCCAAAAATTGTAAATTTTTTTTTTGTAGGGCCGGTAGATAATCTACCGTTCGGTCATAAAAAAAATTTAAAAAAAATTCACAGCCGGTTGATTATACACCGTCCAAGGCTTCTGGTTTTTTTTTTTTTTTGATTTGTTGATTTTTTTTAAGGGACATGTCACTATCATAGTTATTTTTAAAAAAAATTAACTATTTTTTATAACGTCGGACGTGAGATAATTTATCGTCCGGCCAAATTTTGGCTAACAACGACTACGACGAAAGCTATTTTTGCTATTTATTGTAAGCCAAATAGCCAAAATTTGGCAATAACGACTACAGATGCTCTAAAATGTACCTATAACACCTTGAATTTGTTTTCCTAATTCATCCATATGTGGCCTAAACTGCTCAAACTCTCTTCTAGCCCATGTTCTTAAACACTTCCTTAGACGTATGATTATCACAATCCGAACACCACTCCACTATTACTTTTTGCATATTGTCATACTATTTTTAAATATTTAATTCAATAAAGAGTAGATTCTATCAGTACAAAAAAAATGAGAGAGGGGAGAGAAGAGAGGAGAGAGGTGCGTGCATGGCTGTCTTGGAACAAGAACAAATCTTTTGCTATAGTTTTAATGGCTCCACGCCCTCCATTTCATCATTATCACCCCAAACCCAACCCTTCGATCCGCACGCCCTCCTCAAAACTACCAAAACCCCTTCTTCACTCCGCCGTCTCATCATCTACATACCCAAAACAATTCCGCCTCTCCCCCTAAACCCATTTTCCCTCCCAAACCTTATCCTCGAAACCCTAGACCTAGAAACACCAAGATCCGTTCCAAAAAATGGAGTGACGTTGTATGCGCTGCAGGGAGAACGACCACCAGATAGTAGACTGCCATAAAAGCGACATCCATTGCTTTAACTGCCGCAAATTTGGACACAGAGTTTGAGATTACCCACTTCACAACTAGAAGGAATCCATGGCCATTGAATTCACCACAACTCGGAGATCGCCTCAGCTCTTTCGGGACTACATGCAAGCGCTTTCCTTCATTTGATTAACCCGCGCACCCACCTTGATACGGCAACTGTTGAAAGCACCCTGAACTTCGCAAGGAGAAGGCAAGGAGGGTGGTGGGTTGTGAAGAGGGTTACTGATGGGGTCTTCCATGTCCAGTTCCCCTCTGAAGAAGAGGCCAAGAAGGCGATCGCTGATGGCGTTATTCAGTTCTCTGGTTTTAACGCAACCTTCTCGCCATAGTCCATGGACTACGGAGCAAAGCTGAAGCCCAAAACAAGTTTCATCTGGATCAATGTTCCACTACTCCTCTTCCACATGTGGAACAATACCTCCTTCGAGCAACTGGTGAAACCATTTAGCAAATTCATTACCATTAGTGGAGAGATGAAGAATGTGGTTTCCTGGGACCAAGCCTTTATCCCTATTGAAGTGGAGGATGTCAGCCACATCCCAAAGAATATCCAAATCCACTTCACTATGCCATGGACCAAGGAGCTACAGATCCATGATGTCCCGGTGCTTATCCTCGGTAACCTCATTCCTTCCGACAACGTGACCAGAGGCAAAGTCCAGCTATTCACTTCAGGGAGTGGCTCATCCACCTCCTTCTGGGGCCATAGGGATTCTCCGACAAAGAAGCAAGATGGACCCAGTCAGCCGCCAATTTGGGAATCATTGACGATGCTAAAGGCAAGGCGACAATCTCAGAGGCAAATCTTTCTGTTAAGGAATCTGTTGCACAATCTCAGCAGCAACCAAATCAGGTTATCTTGGCAGACAAATTTCTAAATATCTCTGGTCTTGCGGATTCCAGTTTGGAAGGTTCCAAATTGGTTACCCCCCTAAAGATGAAGCATGTTGCAAATCCTGTGGGGACCAAATCAGATGAAAAGTTTGTTTTCAACACCCCCCTATAATTCAAATCCCCTAAGATTCCCCCAAGGGAAATTTGGGGATTGCTTCCAACGAATCGAATAACAACCCTGATAGTTCCGTAAGCTCTCACGATATTTCTCCCGAGGAGGAGATTAGGCAGATGATCTGGAAGGAGAAGGTTGTCAATATCCCTTTATCTTTTTTCAAAGAGATCCAGCCCACGGTTGAGTTTGCTCTTGAGATGTCAGTGGCCAAGCGAGTGGCAAAACTTGAAGCCCCCAAGGCAATGCAATTCAGCTCTTGAGTTAGGGGAGCGTGCGCTTCAAGTTTCAAAACAAAGTCTCTCATCCCTCGGTACCATAAGACCACCTCATCTTCTAGCTCGTGATCTGTTCCACCAGGTTTCGAAAAAGGCACAAGCAAGCGGCGCAAGAGATGCAGATCATCTCTAAAGCAACTTATACCAGACCCTTCATGAAGCATCTGCGATCTTCCCTCAAGTCAGCCTCCATCCGCAAGAATGAAGGTACCTCCTCTTCTATGTTTTCAGTTACCAATGCCTGCAATAATCCTTTCGCTTTACTTTCTAATGAGGATATAAATAAGGTAGCTGAATATGTAGGAGTGGAGGCTATTGGGCCACACTTAGTCGATAAACTTAAGCAACCTGCGAGTGATACTGTTGATTCCCCAGATCAACAGAATCAACCCAATTGGGTACCTGGGTTTATTGGACCTTTCTTTGTTATTGTTATTGCTACTTGTTCTTCTCTGTTTTAATGAAGATTGGTAGTTGGAATGTTCGAGGGTTGGGCAACCCCAACAAATGTTCCCTGATCAAGGACGGTATTAGAAATGCTCAAATTACTATGGCCTGCCTACAAGAATCCAAACTTGCAAAACCATCTACCAGAAAGCTAGCATCCATAGGTGCACCAATTGGAGATCTCTTGATGCTATCGATTGTTGTGGCGGTATTCTTATTGGATGGGATGATAACATCTTGAATTGTTACTACTGTGCAGTTGATATTTTTTCAATCTCCATGTCCTTCCGCAACTTAACCTCTGGAACTGAGTGGTCTCTCACCTCTGTCTATGCCCTTTTTGAATTGGATGACAGAATCCTTTGCTTCAGCGAAATCATACTTAGAAGAAGATTCCTATGTGATGCCTAGGTCATTTGTGGAGATTTCAATGTGACCACTTCAAATTATGAAAGAAATGGAGGCCAGAGTTCGGGCAGCAATATGAAGAAATTCAGGAATTGGATTCAGCAGTTGCAACTTATCGATCTCCCTCTTGCAGGTAGAAAATTCACTTGGTCTAATCTCAGAGCTAAGCCAGCGCTTGTTAGATTGGACAGGTTCTTAATTTCAAGTAAATTTGAACAACTCTACCCAAATATCATCCAACACTCCCTCCCGCGTATCACCTCTGATCACTGTCCATTAATCCTTGACTCTCAAGCCATTCAGGCTAGAGTCCACTATTTTAAATTTGAGTAGGCTTGGGCCTCTCATGAGGATTTCACTCCTGCTATTACTGTAGCACCCCGGATCCCCGTCATCGGACATCCGTAACACACCCAGAATTCTTGCCTTCAAATGCATCTTAACACAGTAAATCACACGGAAATTTAAAACACTTTTATAGCCATCAGAGTTAATACATCAATAATTACGAATATCAATTTGTCATATCAAACTGTAACATCCCCCTTTTTACTCCAAACTTAATTCTTTCAATTTCTATATCACTTTAAACATAAACTAAGATAGTTATATTTCAAGAAAATTCGGGCATAGTTTTTCCTGAAATTTCTACCCCGAAACACAAAAAGCTTACGAAATTCTGCTCTAAATTCCGTAGCTCACATCACAGGCAATAATTTCACGAGCTCCCCAGGCCAAAATGAGCAGAGGCATATAGGCAATCAATATATATGCTCTGGGGGCCAAACTCATAATAGAATATCAAATATCAAATAAAAACTATAAATTTCTTTGAAAACGTAGTAAGGTTTTTAGAAAACAACTTATAAAACATACCACAGGGCCCGGTACTCCACAACGAGATGGGTACGGGTCAACAACATAACATGCCACTCCACACTATACTCATCATCATCATCCACATACTTATACATCGAAAATACAATTTAAACCATAAAATTCATTGTTCACGAATTAAACCTTAAACAACAAATTGTAAAATAAAGCTCCATTCCACAGAACCATGAGTCTACACCTTACCTCTGCACTGCTGAGGACCTATAACAGTAGGGGATCTAGGGTAGTCCAGGGACTTCCTAACCCCCCAAACACTAAGAGGTTAGCTATTTCTGGTGTGAGTATAATCTATTAATAAGCAAATAAATTAAACTTTATAAGTAAAACAGAACGAACTTACGAATACCAAGATAGACCTGAACATGTAAACATCATAAATGGAAATTCACATCAAATACTCTCCGAGTCATTTTCTGTATGCATAACCATACCCGCTCACAACATACTTATCTTTAGTTTGAAAATCATTTCCAAATTAGTCGCTTAAGGCCCATCACTATACGTTTTATGCAAATATTCCTATAGCTTTATTTCCCCATAAAGCTTTACATTCACAAATAACTCTACTCTCACATAAACTGCACCTTATTTACTATTCATTTGTAATTACAGACTCACGACTTATATTCTTTCCCAATCTCATATCACATAACATCGCATTCATTCATTCTTACAACATATATCATCACGTCTCGCAATACATTACTTCCGTACTCATTATACATTTCAACTATCACACTCACAATTCATCATGAATGAAAAATAAACGTGCATCCTGATTTTCTAGTGTTCGTGTATGCCATGACTTGAAGTCTAATACAAATACAGAATGCAGAATAGATGCGCTTAATCTAATATCAGCAAGACTATGGACACACATGCATCCCATACTACATGTGGCCCAGATCAAGCCGTTTTTCCAGTTCAGGGATTTGAACCCTTGCTATGCAATGCATTCTAATTTGGTCTACTTCCTATTCCCGATAGATAGATCGTGGCAATGAGGTCGCATATCAACGGTCCCACCGTTCTGCAGTCACCTAGTGGTGTCTTGGTTTGCCACTAGTGCCCGGCGCCCAGACCCCATTCAACAGCCATGACGAACTTAAAGATATACCACAGCATATCTATCGCACCGTATTTCACAGGACCACAACCCATACGACCCGTTCGTGTCCACCAGCATGTACCTGGATCCCATCCCGTCCTTACCACGGTTTCTCAGGAATCAACAGTGCAAGATATGCACCGCAGTATGTATCTCTAATGACAGGAAGAGACAACCCCATAGTATCACCACCTAGTGCTAACTCTCAGAACGAGTTGGATTATAGGAATCACCCCTAACACCAATTCGATCTTTAAGCGAAAACAATAAAAGAAAACCTAATTAATGCAGTTTACTGAAAACAAGTTGTTACCCAAATCACACTCGGTGTCGATCAACAATATCGAGCCTGTCTGGTCTGTCAAACAACAATCATCACAGGAATTACATCCACTGATTCCCAATACCTTCACGGTCAGCGACCACATAATTCTGGCCCATGACCCTCAGTGAGTGGTCCAATGGCGCCCCAAGGATGCAATACAATTCAATGAAGGTAAGCACACACGTAACCATCAATTCTTGACCATTGACAGACTCAGGCATCGAGACACCCAACACAAACTGACCAGAGCTATATTCCAACTCACTCAGGTCCACCATGAGTATTAAGCACAGGAACTTATCCAAGTTTCAAATGAAATGCTAAAACATCATTAAAACCTGATAGCTCATGATCGCCATACTGCGGCATGCAGAGGGTTCCCCATCAATTGTCCGATGAAATAATTCAAGAAATAGCAGTAGCTGTGACCCAAGCTACGCTCATCGGAGTTCAACACAATCAGACTTCTAGAAGAGTAGGGAGATCCACAGCAATCCCCTAGTGGGCGACTCCCTCAAATATTTAAGAGCTCAAGTCCCCGAGTCAACTTAAACTTGAAGTTTGGTCTAAACAACAGGTTGCTATCTTGCAACGTCCATAACTTCCAACACACAATACAGAATTGCTTGACACCACCTATTCTGAAAATCTAAGACTCCGGTCTACAACTCTCTAGCTAACTATTTCCTCGAATTCAATTGTCTTGATACTATAAAACCTCATATACTTTCAATAGTATATTCTTCTTGCACTCGCTGCACCTTTTCAATATCATAAAAGTTTGCTCACTCATCGGAAATTCTCGATTCCGGGTCCTATGGAAAGGTGAGAGTGTCTACTTCAACTTCCTAGTTGAACACCTCCTTCAGACTCTATCATTTGAGTTCTCGAAAACACAAGTTCCATCAGGTGTACAAAAAGGGAGAAACTGGTTTACTTAGCCAATAATGCTTTAACTAAGACTGGATCCGTTCCATCTTTGAAAAATCATAATTCTCAACCTATAAACTAGAATTACACAATTCCAGATGGGTTAGAAAGCTATGACTCCCTACTACGACTCTCTAGTTGGTCAATCTCCCAAATTCTTAACAATAGTCTCCAATTTCTCATCTACACAAACTAGTCAACTTGTACTAGGCTGAACATAGCCTACTTTGAAAGTCAATAATAAATCAACCTTGAGTCCAGTGCTCATGAAATTTGAGATACTCAATCTACACATATACCATTTCATTGTGTCCAAAATTCACATTTAGATTCATCTCACACAATGAGCTATGACTCTTCCAACATACACACAAATTCAGCCACTCTTTCAGCAGAGCATTTACTACCCTTTACCAAACGAACTCTAGAATTTCTAAAACTTGAGAATCATCAAATAGACTCATACCGAAAACTACCCCCAAAATTCCATAGCAAGATCATACGTATACCATTGGTTATGACCTTTTGGACTTCAGTCCACAAGCAATCAGCTTCAGCTCTGCCCTTTCAGACCAGCTGCACTTTGCAAGTTTGTTGAGGTATCAAACGACCTCGAAAATTTGTGAAAGTTAGACTATAGTTGTGGACACATACAGGAGTGTCCACACAAATTCTTAGCTCAAACACCTAGGCTACACTAAGATACGAAATCGGAAATACACAGCAAATCATAATTTAAAATCTTCATAACACACCATGTACATAAAATAAAAGAGATCATACTCACAAAATATCCCGCGAAGACTCGAAGCGCCACCACGCCTCCTCGCATCCAAAGTCGCTAATATATCCTTCCCGAAATTCTTTCGAAAATCCAATGCTACCACGATGTAGAGAACCCTTCAATTAGCCTATCCATCAATTTAATTTAAAAACGATGGAGAAATGGAGGGGATTTGAGTGGGGGGAGAGAGAGCCGATGGGCTCGGCTGGGGTTTCTTTCGGCTGGGAAGGAAACAGGAGAAAGAAAGAAGGAGAGGGAAGGAGAAGGGGTGGGGTGGGGTTTTTATAAAAGAAATAAATAAATAAATAAAAAGATAATTAATATAGGGGAATATTACCTATAAGTCCCCAAGTCTCGAATATATATCAAATAAGTCCCAAATCTCTACTTTAACAATACCAACAATACAAAAATACATTAAAACTACCTCGTAGTAATCCTTCAAAATTATATAATAAAGTAGATAATAAATCTGATATTTCTCAATAACAATCAATTGTTATTAGGAAAACACACAATTGCGTGCAATTCTCAATTGTGCACAGATTACGATGCAAAAATAGCCATATGCTATTTTTGCGGGGTATTACAATTACTGCCTGGTGGAAGAGCGTTTCTTGCAGAGGTTCTTCGGTTGATGTTTTTGCTCAAAAACTGGTGCTGCAAAGAGACGGATCAGGAGATGGAGAAATGAGAAGTTCGGACACATTTCACTTCACATGAAGGCCTTCCTTGATAAGATTCACCAACTTGACATCTTGGCAGATAACCAACCCTTAGACAGTACTTAATCGTATGAGCTCTATATTGCCTACAGAGACTACCAGAGCTTGATGCAGGCGGAGGTCACCTACTGGAGGCAGAAATCAAGAATAACTTGGATCAAGGAGGGTGATGCCAATACAAAATTCTTCCACTTTATTGCTAATGGGAGGCGGCGTAAGAACTTCATTTATTCCCTACTTCATAATGGAGATCTTATTACAGATCAATGTTCAATTCGATCCTGCTTTGAGCCTTCAGTGACATCTATGGAAGTATGTCATCCCCTGATTTCAGAATCGACTGGGCAGCTCTTTATCCTAATCCTACTATTGATCTTTCTGGGCTCGAAGCACCTTTCAGTAAGGAAGAGATCAAAAAAGTTGTCTTTAGCATGAATGGAGACAAGGCACCTGGGACTGATGGCTTCTCAAAGCATTTCTATCAGCAATACTGAGAGACCATTCAAGATGATTTATGTTGTATGTTGCTAGACATACAGAATGGGAAGGCTGATATTAGTAGACTTAACTACTTGTCCAATCCTAATCCCAAAGTGCGAAGTTGCTAATTCAGTCTCTGATTATCGCCCCATCAGTCTCCTCAATTGTTCTATGAAGATCTTCACTAAAATCCTCGCAAACAGGCTAAGCCCCTTACTACATGCTCTGGTTTCCTCTTCACAAAGTGCTTTTATCAAAGGCAAATCAACAGTGGATTGTTTCCTTGTTGCCCATGAAGCCATCAATCTATACTGCACCAAAAAGTCAGACACACTTATGCTAAAGATTGACTTCTGTAAAGCCTTCGATACCCTTAGTTGGACTTTCATTGAGAAAATGTTAGCTGCTAGAGGCTTCGGTCCTAGCTGGTGCAGTTGGATTAAGGCAATCCCTCACTCAACTAAATCCTCTGTTCTAGTAAATGGGGTAGGGGGCAAGACCATTAATTCAAAAAGAGGGTTAAAGCAGGGTGATCCCCTTTTTCCGATGTTATTCATCTTGGCGGTAGATGTACTAGCACAAATGTTGCGAAGTGGAAGAGACAATGGCACTTTTTCTCAGCTGCAACTCAGGTGCTCCCTAGCTTCGCTCGCAATACTGCAATTCGCTGATGACACTCTCATCTTCTGCAATGGTGATGAACAAGATGTGCTACATCTAAAGTTGCTACTGCATATATTTGCGAACAATTCAGGCCTTCACATTAACCTCTCCAAATCATCCATTATCTACTTTGGGAATTCTAAAGCCAATCTTCAGGCTTTTGCTAATATCCTGGGTTGCAAGCATGACTCCCTACCCACCAAATACTTGGGCATGCCATTATCCAAAGGCAAACTAAAGAAGAGGGATTGACAACCACTTATTCTTAAAATTGAGAGGAGATTATCTACTTGGAATTGTCGACTGCTCTCTAGGGGAGGGAGACTTATCCTCATCAATTCGGTACTGCGTGCCTTGCCGACTTACTTTGCTTCATTCTTCAAATTTCCCCAGTGGGTTATAGCAAGAATTGACCACATATAGAGCATTTTCTTTTGGGTAGGCGGAGATACAAATTCTACCAGAGCCTCTTGTACTAACTGGAAACAAATTTGACAACCCAAAAGACAAGGATGCCTAGGGATTTTAAACCTCAGCCAATTCAACAATGCCCTGCTTATGAAATGGTAATGGGAAATCGTATCTGAGGAATCCCTTAGCACCCAAATTCTCAAATCCTTATACTTCAACAGAGCGACCAACTCTTTCACATATAGGGCTCAAGTTTCTGACTTCTGGAGGAATGTCTAAAAGATCAAAGAGCAATTTGACCAAGGGATTTCTTGGCAACTAGGAGAAGGGCAACTGCTTAAATTTTGGACTTCCAATTGGATGGGAGGCAGCAGCGTTGCCAGACTATTTCTGACTTTATTTGAGGCAGCATGGAACAAAGATGCCACACTGTGTTCTCAAGGCCACATTCATCCGGGCAGATGGATTTGGAGGCCAAACCTTCATACTTCAACATCAACCTGCATCCTCCTCCAGAAGAACCAACTTCTGCAACTTATCTCTCACATACAACCATCTACAACCACAGATACTGCTAATTGGAGACACTCTAGTTCAAGGAGCTTCACCGTCAAGTCTGCTTATGATTTCTACAGCATCTCAGGCCTAATATCCCCCTTCTATTGTGCCTGCTGGAAGAATTTAGCACCACTTAAATGCAAAATTTTCATTTGGATGCTGAGTTGGGAGATACGCAACTCCAAGGAGAGATTACATTCTAAGGGATGGGATGGTGATCTGACATGCACAACCTGTGCATGTCCGATCGAAACCACCTTCCATATCTTCTTTCAATGGCCACTAGTTGTTCAGGCTTGGCAACACTTCACACACCGCTTCAACATCACAAATTTACCTACATCAACTGCTAACTGTTTCACACATTGGTGCTTTGATTCCCACAACCACAAGTTCACACACTCTTGGCACACAGTTACACTGGCTACATGTTGGAGTATCTGGCATGCTAGAAATGATAGAATTTTTAAAAACAAGCTTATTACTGCAGATAAACTCATAAAATTCTGGTTCTTTCATTGGCTAGATAGCTGCGGAGGCTCAAAGAAGAAGTCCAAGATACTCCAAGAGCTTGAGGATACTAGAGATTAAGATCTCATGAGGCCGGGGGGAGACTGTTCGATCCAAAGTGTGGGTTGCACCCTAGGATAGTCATCTGCGCCTCTGTTAGTAGGTTATTTTGTTCTTTTTGGGGACTCTGCATGTCCCGGTTATTGTAATATTTCAAGCTTGTTTGTGTACTACTGTTCTTAGGAGGGGATGGTTATTTTGTTTGGGGGGCTATCTATGTTGTGTGTAGGGGGGATGAGATTACATCGTTGAGTCTAGTTGAGGAGCATGACAATATTCCAATGCCCTCTCTACGACTTAGTGCTATGCCATCTCAAACTCAGACACGCACAGAGCTCGCCCCGCCTCCAATCCCTTCCCTAGTAATCGTTTTACTTTGCTTATCTTTATATATATATTTCTGTGAGGTAGGATCATCCTACCTTTTACCAGTAAAAAAAAAGATGTACCTATAACACTCTAGCACCACTAAGTTAGTGTATGTGTTAAATTCTTACAGAGGAATCCAATTAACATAACGATTATGGTATGCATAGTAAAAGAAAATAACTAATCTACACTAGCATCACTAAGTTGGTTAATGTGTTAAATTCTTACAGAGGAATCCAATTAACATCACGGTTATGGTATGCATAGTAAAAGAAAATAACTAATTTACACTCTAGCATCACTAAGTTAGTTAATGTGTTAAATTCTTACAGAGGAATCCAATTGACATAACGGTTATGGTATGCATAGTAAAAGAAAATAACTAATCTTAATGTAATTTGATTAGGCAATAATAACATAACAGTTATGGTATGCATAGTAAAAGAAAATAACTAATCTTAATGTAATTTGATTAGGCAATAATACATATTATAACTTGTTTGCCTCAATTGGACTTACAATATTAATTGATTAGATGAATATACTAAGGAGTACTTGTATGCTATAAGCTGTGGTATGCACGCTTTTGGAGGAGAATCAAAGGCAAAGGTTGCCATCGTTCTCTACATTTTCTATGCCCGATAGGGCATATAATTGTTTCCCCATTTGTAAGGCAGTTAGATAAGAGAAAGAGAAGGAAATATTTTGTTTTGATCTGATAATTTTTGTTTGTTATTATTTATTATTTATATTTTCATAAGAGGAGAAAATGTTATTATATAAACCTTATTCAGTTTTCTTGTTCTTGAAAAACATTAATATCACTGTTAATTCTCTTATTCTTACACACCTATTCTCTTCTTGTTCTTGAAAACCCTAACCCTAATTCTCATGGCCGACAAGAGAAAATGGCCAAATATTCCCAACGCTTTGTTGCTTATAAATTGCGACACATCATCATGTTCAAAATTTGGAACCTTAGTCCATCTAGTCTGCAAATCCTAGAACGATCCACTCACTTTCAAGATTAAAAGGCTTTCTTCTTCAATGCTATTACTTATCAAAGAGAATGTTATGAGTCCAGTCCAACCCAGTGGTAGATCTTTCCCGTCGTTGCTACCATTGTCGACAATTGCGATGGCAGTCATGAAATCAAATACAAAAAGGGATAAAATACATGGAAAGAGATAGAACAAGAGAGATAAAACTAAAATTATATTCATTCATAATTGAAAATAGAGATTACAGTGGGTTCTTATACTCACTCTTATATTTTGATCCTATGTCGTGCATTGCCCGTGTGGACTAGTAAGCGACCTTTATTACAAAACTGCTAACTCTTTTACAAAAAACCCCATGAACTAAAGATAATAACCGAAGGACTGATATGAGAATTGTAGGGACCGATATTTAAAGATACGGTTTTTTGGTAAAACCGTATCAATCATTCTCTCTTAATTTGACATTGACCACAAGGTCAATATGACGACCTTCTTCAACAGTAAGAGCTCCATCACCAAAACATCTCCAATTATGTGATAATTTCCAATATTCTTTCCCTATGTATGTTCCTCCCCCTGGGTCAAAGATACAATTCTTTGCAAGTAAACAATCGAGTACTACTGTCTTGGTGATATTGCCTTTCAATGATTGAAACAGATGAATAAACATTGGCATTGTGAATTTTTTGCTCTTCTCTTCAGCTCCACATGCATGACCAATCTGAACAAGCAAATCAACTTCAATAAAGGAAGGCAGTATTGGCTCCATTGTAGTCCTCGACCACTTGAGGTCTTTGAGGAACATTAATGATTCCTCATCCATGAAAATCCAGCCACAATTGCGAAGTCTGTCAATACGATCCAATATCTTGTGACTATTTTCAAGATTCTGAAGAAAAGGTTCCACTCGTACTTTTCCCCTGAGAGTGATCGAAAAACTTCTTTGTTGATCTCTCTAAGAGTTAACAACAATATCTCCTCTTAAACCAGTGTAACGCCCCGAGTTTCCGACACAAGAAACTCGAGACACAAGTCAGAATCTTTCCTTCTAATGAGTCCAAACACAGTAAAATCACAGAAATTTTAAAACTTTTATTGCTACAAAGAATGATGTAAATAAGTACAATTTGTACAACCAAGAATTACATCATGAATTACATCCCCAAAATATATTGTACAACACTTAGAATCGCACAGGTACAATAATCAGGAAACTCTGCAACACACTGGACAACAGCTTCCACTGATTGCTCCCCATAGATCGAGTCTCCTGCTCCAAGATTAGCATTCCTGCACTAAACAGACTTTGGGCATATCAGTTGAATACAACTGACGCAATGCTTAATAAAACCAACGGCTCCCCAAAACTCAACAACTAGGATTTGATGAAAAAGGAAAATGTGTAGACAAGTCACAAGTGTTAGTGTATGTCATACCCCTAGAGTCTAATGCACAATTCACAGTGTACTATTCAAATGCACAGGATGTACTTACTCTAATCGATTCGTTTGAAAATGTATGCATCTCACACTACATACTTTTCCAAAATACAACTTCAATGGAAACATATGCATCCCATACTATATACTTCCCAAGGAGTTCGTTTTCTTCTGATTGTAGGGTTCGATCTTTCGCGATGTATCCTACTCTTGTACTCATTCCAGTTCCTGACAGTTAACTTGTGACTGATGAGGTTGCATATGGTCGGTCTACTTCCTCCATTGCAGCCAGTAGTGGTGTCTCATGTTTTCCACTACACCAGGCTCCCGACAGTCTCACTGCTCCGGACCTCATCCAAAAGTTGCTACGAACGTAAAGGTATCCCGCAAGCTCACCGAGACACATAGATGTCTTACTCCCCCATGGAGAGTCTTACTCTAGCTCTCTGTCCATACTAACAACATAGAACTTGACAAACTCGTAGGGTCCATTTCTTACATCCGACAGGAGCACCTCTCATTCTTATCACAGTACTTCAAGAATTAACAGACGAGATCATGCATCCCGTGCTTCCAACCCGTGAGAAGGCACCACACGTTTTCCTTTGACAAACGAGTACAAACACTCGACTAGTGCCTGTCCTAACAATCATAAGACTGATCAAGGATACTACTACTAGGCAAAAACCCTAACATAGAACCGAAAAAGCAACTACTGAACTTACTTGCAGAGATTAAATACTACCAGTCAATTACTTGCCAATAAAAACACAGTCTCAACCCCAAACCACAAGCCCTAGGGAAACAAACACGGTCTCCAGACCAGGCTCAAGAGTTGGCCCAACTTGGCCCAACTTGGCCCAAACTTGATGTAGCAACATTCGACCTCCGTCGATTGCCAAACACCCACTTGCTTGGATCTCGATCTTGTCTCTAGCCCGCGATCAAACCCTCATTGGTTAGTGATCCGCTGGCGCCCGAAGACTGTCTTCATCCATAGCACTCGAGGTAAGAAAGTTACTAATTATCCAGGGTCATAAATGAATTAATCGTCTTAGGTTGATAACCACTACCCTGGACCATCCACAAGCTAATACATAGCCAAACACAATTTAAAATAGTGGACATTCACAAGTCCGAACAAACACGATCAATTCATGATACAAAAGCTAATTAACAGCAATCAAATTCCAATTATGGCATTAATATTCCATAGTAACTCGACCCAAACTTAGGACACTACCATGCCCAAGAGTACCATCAATAACTAATATCTAGCCAACCGAGGCGGCGAACCGATCACCGTTGATCACCACCTCGCCTTCCACGCTTGGAGTTGATTTTGACCTCGGCCCGACCCAAACATGCTGCTCCCGTAACCGTCACGCTCCACGGTCTACTGACCAGGCGGTAGCACCAATAACAACGGATATCCATCTGTATATAGCGAGCACGTCGGCACACAAGTTGTCTTCCCCAACGTGTTCGAGGCGACACGGCTACCAACTACTCCAAAGATTGAGTAGTAACGATAGCCCCCTAGGGTAAAATTCATTACCCGAAGCAACATCAACCAATATTAAGGACCATAGGGTGCGGCTCACTACCCTAAGTCCTTAACCTCAAAAATCAAATTTTGAAAGAAACAAACGAGTGTGCCAATGACAACCTAAGATTCAAGCCGCTCTAATTTAATTACAAGATGCAACCAGGCACAAACACGTACAACCAGATTCAAGATCTAGATAGACCTCGATTTGAAGCTCAATCTAAGGTCCAAATATAACGAAGGCACAATTTGATCAAAACAGCGAAAATTCCATACCACATGCATCTGTGATGTTTTGGAAAAATCATTATAATTCACTCACTCAACGAAATTTCATGTTTTTGGATTATTTAAAAAGATCAATGACTCAACTTTAATTTCTCAGTTGAAAGCTTTCTCAAATTACTCCATTTTGAAGGCGAAAAATGGCCAAAAACAAATACGGGTAAAAGCTTCCAACATTAATAAAAACTGTCACCCAGTCAAACGTTAAAACCCTTTTAAAATAACAAATGACCTCGGAAGTTCATAAAAATTGGTAGTAATGTTCTACACATATAGAGTAACCACAGATCCAAAATTCTCCAAAAATTCTAAGTACAAAAGAAGTTATGATATTTTGAATGGAGTACAAATTTTCATACTGCACTTTGCGCTGCCTCCCAACCATGTCAGCAAGTTGTATTTTAAAATGACAGAAATTCTCTTCCAAAAGTTACAAATTTTGGTGGGAATACTCCATACCGATTGAGGAAGCTACTGTAAAAATTTTACAGTAAAATTCCATACGAGTACCAAGTATGATTTTTCTAAGTTGTGTCAGTTACAATCGCAGAACAGAATTTCCATCCCTGAACTAGCAATAAATTGATTTTTTTTAAGATAGCACTTCACCTCCAAAAATTACAAATTAATTAAAGATATTGTAGACATACATATGAAGTCACAGTAAAAAATTTAGCTCTAAACTCATAATAATCATGGAGATACAAAAGTCACAAGTCGACATGTTAAATTCTGCAAACAACAGACTTTTCTTCTCAAAACAACAATTTCAACGAATTTACTAAAATATCAAACTACTTCCAAAATTCACGAAATTTGGGATGATTGTTAGGAATACAATCAAGTCTACCATAAAAATTTGGAGTCTAAATTCTAACATAGCAAAAGGTAATGAACTTTCTAACCAAACATGCCCAATTCTTCCCAAGATGCAATCTTTTCCCATCAATTGATATATCTAGCTCTAGTAGAGAACTATACACATACAAAAATCTTGATGCACTCACTCTTGCATTCCAAATCAACAACCTTCTAACCATACAAACCATACACACAAATATAAATTCACGACATAGAGTTTGAGAAAGTCACCCACACGAAGCTTTTGATGATCTTTTTCTTGCTTTCTTTGGCCTTGTACTCCTAGCTCCTTGCTTTTCTTCTCCAATCCTTGATTTCTTCTTCTCTACCTAAGCTCCATGAATAGATTTAGAAGTGTAGAGAATGCTAGAAATAAGAAAATATTGATTTTTGAAGTAGTAGTTTATAGGGTTTAGAAGAAAGTGAAGAAAAATTGAATTTGTGATGAACTTTTTGGGTTTCCAAATGAGGAGGGGGGGGGGGGGGGGTTGGATTTCGGCCAATTATAGAGAAAGAGAGTGGAAGAGAGTGGGGGGTGAGAATGAGGGTGAGTGTAAGAGTGGGGGTAACCATAATCAACCCAAGCACATAGTTTTAGAAAGTGGATTAGGGTTTTGGTTTATGGTTTTAGGGTTTGGGTTTTATACATGATCATATGGTTAATTTCATCATACAATACTCATATCTATACATCCATGCCTTCATATATCTATACATGCATACATATATCTATATACACAGGTAACACAATGTAAGCCAAAAGTTAAAGGAGGTTTGTATAAAAAATAATTTTATAAATATAGAAATACCATACGTTCCGTTCCCTTTATAGTTGAGACAAACGTACAATTTAATTGAGAAACTATCCCAAGTCTGATTCAACAATTGTATCATTATCGGGCTCAAAACATATTGAATAATATGCCTCTCTTACTCAATTAAAACAATTGAGTAAAATCCATTAATACGTGATTGAGAAACTATCCCAACTCTGGTTCAACAATTGTATTATTATCGGGCTCAAAACATATTGAATAATATGCCTCTCTTACTCAATTAAAATAATTGAAAAAATCCATTAATACGTGCAACTCTGAATTATGCACGGACTAATGTACAAAATAATTATACACTATTTTGCGGGATCTTACAAGCAGGTTTTCAACTTTAGTAGGAAACATTTGCGTGGTAGTTTGAAGGAAGGTGTCTTCGATGTGATCATCACATAGCTAATATAAGTCAAGTAACTTTCATCCTAAGTTAGCAATTCTCATTGACAACATTTTCAAGCTGAGGGAGATGTTCTAAAGGTCATTGCCAGAATTTTGTAATTCTATTCCCATAGAAGTAAGTGTTACACTTTGTTATAGAGATGGGAGCAAAGAATTAGGCAATTTTGCCAAGGTGCCCAGTAATTCCTCCCTTCCATAACTCATCTCTACTACTATAATGGGAGAAGGCCTTAGTGTAATTTGTCCATCTACCAACCCGTGCAATGCCCATACATTTAAACTCCCCAATATAAACTCATCAAACACATATTCTACCCGTGCAAATTAATTTCCCTCTCCACATCTCTCAAAACCCAAACGCCTCATTTCTCTCTCTCTCTCTCTCCCGGTAATTCGCAATCTTTCTTTTCATCTCTCTCTTCGTCTCGATTCTCATCTCTCCTCACTCACGCCGCCGCCGCTGCCCTAACCCTAATCTTTATCAACTCCTATGTCACAGCTCAACCCTATCCTTAATCTCAATTAGCTCCTCTCTCGCTCGCGTGAACCCCAACCCTAGCTTCAATTTATCGATTTAAGGTATTTTCTATTCCTTTTGTTTTAATTTCAGTAAATTATGTTTCTATTGCAAGTTTGACCTATTAGTAGTATGGCTATTATCTTTTGGGGTTTTCGTATTTAGATAAAATAATTGTAGAGTTATTGGAAATAAGATTGGGGATGATGATTATTGTGTATGGATTTACATTGTTGCTGTAAACAGTGAGGAATGAATGTGAACAATATGGTATATACGAATTGGTTGCTGGTTTTGTGAATGATTTAAGTAATAATTAACTTCTAAGGGGATGTATATGTTGGAAGGTAACTTTTGTTATTTGGAAAGATGTAGAGTTGAGCTCAGAAGAATAAAATGGGAAAGATAAACAATTTATATTGAACTTTTTAGCTCATCTATCTATCTATCTTCTATCTGTATCATAATAGGAGAGTGGGAGTTGTAAGGTTGTAAATCTATTATTAAGATGTGCTTTGCACGTGCAAATCAAAGTTTTTTACTTTAATTTTTTTACATAGTACGTGCATCGCACGTGCAAATTACTAGTATCAATTGAAATAGAAAAGTGCAAAGCTGCAGGTTTGAAAGCATATGCAAAAGCATCCAGGGAAGGGTGCTGAAAGTAAGGCATATAGACAGGCTCCGTAAAAGAAGGTTGAGTTGCCACCCCAAACTGTCCATAAAATTTATAGAGATTCTACATGTCAGCTACAGGAGTTCCACTTCCACCAGTGGAAACAATAGGTGCTCTAGTTTCAAAGTTTGCACTCGTAGGATTCTCAAGAGGCATATGAATGGCGGTATAAGGAGAGTATCCTGTTAAAAAGGTGGGATAAGTGATGAGCTCATTGCATATCCACCCATAGCTAATTCAGGATGAAGTGGTTTAGTTGACTGCAAATTAGAGTAATAAGGAGATCCATATGCAGTCGCAAGTTGCAAACAGGGCTGGTGCAATTACAGGAGATATTAATGCAGGTTGTGCTTCACCTGAAGCCACTTTCGGCTGGCAATGAGAATAATGATCCACATGAATATTCGACCATGGCATTTGATTGGTTACCTCAGACTGACCAATCTGAACATTATATGGGGAACCTCGAGGCTGAAGATGTGGTTGCAGAAGTTGAATTCTGACCACATCATCAGATATCCTTAAACTCTTCATTTTATTATCAGTAGTAATAATACTTGAACCAGCCATATTCATTTTATTATCAGTAGTAATAATACTTGAACCAGCCATATTATTGGGTAAAACACCATTTTTTTGCATTGGCATTCAATGACTTTGCTTGTTTGGGCAGCGGATGTGAAGGAATGACTCATAGAAGTAGAAGCATCATTATGAGGGTTCAAGTAAACTGACTGAACACCAAGAATGGAGGGTGTACAAGAACGAACACCAGCAGTATTTTATTTGGACTCTGCTTTAGTTATGTTGCCAGAAGCATCTTGCTTTGATGCTTCAATTGCAGGAATGGAGTCTTCTTCCACTGCCTTTATAAGAATAAAGTCTCATGGGGTCGAACCCAATTCAAAATCTTCATTAGTCAAACAAGCGAGGCAGAAATGGTAGTCAAAGAGTTTGTTGCAGCGGTAGTGTTCGCTGGTACAATTAGCGAAACAACAATTGCAGCAGTATTCTAGTACATCAAATTTCCTCTCATCATCCTCTATATAACCGAAGTCTAATGGAGTTAATCTGAACTCCAATCCTTCATGAGTAAAGCAATTGAGGCACAAATCATAGTCTCGCAAAGTGTTGCATTGATACCGTTTGTAGGAAAAATTAGTAAGACAAAGATTACAATAATCTAGGAACGGTTCCGGGCTGATTTGGGTTGATGGAATCGAAGAAGCATTTGGTCGAACACTTGGTGGGTGGTTGGAGTTTGAGGAAATAGGGCTGAAGTTTGATGAGTTCACTCCCTGAGTTCTCTTGGAAATTTCGTCGAACACATGGTGGGTTGTTGGACTTTGCAGAAGAACCCAAAAAAATTGAAGAGGTGGAAGTTGTGGGGGTGAAGGAGAACAACGGGAATGAAGAGGAAACGGTGGTGGAGGTGGAATGAATCGAGGATCTTGTGGATCCAGGGGAGAGTGGAGGAGGAGGTCGTCGTTGGTGGTGATGAGGGCGCTGCCGATGAGGTTGTAGCCACGAGAGCAGAGAGTGTCGATGGAGGCATCGAGGTCGGGTTCGGAGACGGCATAGGTGGGAGAGGAGATGACTTTGATACCATTGTTACGAGTCCAATCCAACCCGGTGGTGGATATTTTCCATCGTCGACGATTGCGATGGTCGTCATGAAATCAAAAAAAAAAGGGATAAAAATAGGGAAAGAGATATAATAAGAGTTATAAAACTCAAATCATATTCATTCATAATGAAAAATAAAGATTACGGGGTGGGTTTTTATACTCACTCTTATATTTTGATTCTATGCCCGTGCATTGCCCGTGTGGACTAGTATGCATACTTTATCACAAAACTCCTAACTCTTATGCAGAAAACCCCTTAAACTAAAGATAATAACCGAAGGACTGATACGAGAATCGTAGGGACCGATATTTAAAGATACGGTTCTTTGGTAGAACCTAATCAGAATCCCACGCTCCTTATATCAATTATGTTTTATTCTTCAAACTTTTGTTTTTTAAGCCGATTGAATTGAAATCCGTAGGCATCCCTTCTCTAATTACCAAGTCCATGATCATCTAAAATCACAATTTTCTCTTTCTCCTTCTGATTCTATTACTTTTATATCTTATGTTCAATTCATCAAACAATTCAAACATTCCATTTTTTAAACTATTTGAACCGAGATCCATTCGTCTCCCCTCTCTTACCAAGCGTGTGCAGAGATGTTTGGTGATCAGAACAACCCAATGGTGGTTGATCATCTGCAATCGCATTTGTGTCATCTATCCTACTTGCTCCCTCTACAAACACCAGTTCATGATCATTACCATTTTTCTTTGATGAAGGCACAACTGTAGATGGAGGAGGGTTTGGGAGATGGTTAGGGTTAGGGTTTTTGGGTTTTGAGAGAGTATTCGGATGAGAGAGGGGGAGAAGATGAAGAGAGTGAGTGAGAGAGTGAAGTGGAGGAGGGGGCGAATTAAGTGAAGGAAGAGGTAGGGTTTCGAGTTTGGGTTCGGAAAAGAGAGAGATGGCAGACTGAGAGTGAGAGGGAAAATGTAGAAGGAGTACGAAGGGGATACAAGTTTTTAAAAAAAACTTGCATAACCTAAGCCGTTGTTTCAAACAACGGCCTAGGTTATGCTAGGTTATTGTTTGAAACAACGGTTACAGTTGTAATCAAATTTTGAAGTACTTAAGTCATTATTTTGAACAACGGCCTAGGTTAAAATTTGGCTAAAAAAATACAAGTTCATCAGCTTCGAAAGAGTGAGAGTACGAGAGAGTGAATAAGTAGAAGAGTTATTTAGGATGAAATACCCAAAATAACCCTCCGAACTTAAGTGAGACAAAGGGGAAGATGGGTAGGAGTAGATCTGGCTGTTAGATCTTGATCGAAACGATCCAACAGTCATGAAGGGGTTGTGCAAACGGAACCGTTTGCAACTGAGCATTATATATATATATATACTTGGGTTGTGCACTCATTTGGAGTGCACTGCTATGTGCACTCCTCGTCAGTCGTCCGATCTGCTCCTTAATCATGATCATGAACATAGGGCTCAGAATCGCTCTGCTCATATCACTTACAAAGAGGGGGTAGTTTAGGAATTTTCCCTACCCCTCAGTTCACCGTCTGCTTCTTTCTCCTATCTCCTTCTCTCTCTTTCTCATCACAACTCCCTCATCGATCCTAAACCCAAAGAAAATTTTCCCCCAAATTAGAACCCTAATTCAAAATTTGATTTCCCCCAAATCAAAACTCTATTCTCTTCCTCCAAATCAAACCCTCACACCATCCACCTCTATCTCTCTCGTCGCACTCCGAAGAACGCACACCCAATTCACGAACCTTAGCTCCGAATCACTGCGATTCCCCAAATCAAAACCCTATCTTTTCCTCTAAATCAAACTCACACACCTCTCCAAATTGCACCCGACGACCGCTGCTGTCTTCCACCTTTCTCTTCCGAAACCCTAGCTCCCATCAAAACCCTAGCTCCTAATGAACCCCTCTCTAAATTGCACCGGATGAACCCCTTCGAAGCTTCGAACTTCATCAACTTCCTCCTCCTCTCTAGCTCCACCTTCTCGAAGACGAAAGCTCCCTGATTCCTCTGTCATTTTTCGAACATCGGAAAAATTCAATAAGTATATATATATATATATATATATATATATATATATGAGTAAAAGAGATATGAGCAACTTGCTCATTTAATAAATGAGCAATTGATGAGGTGGCATGCATGTGATAAATTGAGTATCTAACCACTTTTAGGGTTTCCCAATCACATGCATGCCACCTCATCACTTGCTTATTTACTAAATGAGCAAATTGCTCATACCCCTTTTAATGAGCAAATTGCTCATACCCCTTTTCCCCTATATATATATATATATATATCTATATCTTCATCTTAATCAATTCCAGTATAGGGTATTTATAATTCATTTCTTGAAATTAAGTGTACTTTTTGGGTCCAAATAGATTTTGTTGCAGTATGCCAAAATAAATTTATGTATTGTCCTAGCTATTTGATCATAATATTGTATCAATGTTTCATAGGGTCATAACATATTTAATCTCCTCTTTGGTCATAACATTTACATTTTTAATAGGTATAGAGAGTAGCGAAGGATGCTCACAATTTGGCGACAATTTTTTGAAGGTACAAGGAGGTGAACTTATCCCGATAGTTGATGAGCACCTAAAACCAAAGATAGGCATGACATTTGATACCCTTGAACAAACAAAAAATTATTATGGTAGTTATGCCAAATGTAGGGGTTTTCAAATGCGTAAGGAACCTCATAAACTCAAGGATGGTGAGGTAGTGGAAAAAATATATCTTTGTAATAAAATGGGGGCATCGAAAAGTAAGACTAATGATGTTAGGATGTGAACTACATGTAGAACTGCTTGCAACATTTTGGTTCATGTGAAGTTAAACAAAGAAGCAAATTCATGGTATTTTTATTCATTTTATCAAGTACACAATCATGTTTTTACCTCACCCGGTAGAAGGTATTTGTTGTCGCGAAACCGTAGTGTGTCAAGTTCCGATAAAGTAATAATGGAGCAACTTTCTGGTGCTAATATTCGTACGTGTAAACAAATGATTATTTTTGAGTATTCTAGTGGGGGTTATGATAGTGTTAAATTTACCGAAACCGATGCTAGAAATCATCAAAGAGACTTGATGGAGGTAATGAAAGGTCACGATGGCCAAATGTTGATTGACTTTTTCAAATGGCAAAAAGAAAAAGATCCTTCTTTTTTGTAAAAATAATTTCGAGCAAGATGTATGTGGTAGATTGCCTCATTGTATTTAGGTGAATGGGATTGCTCGGATGAATTATGAAGAGTTTGGTGATGTAGTTTCAATTGATGCAACACATAGTACAAACCGCTATGGAATGTTATTTGTTCCATTTATTGGAATAAATCATCATTGGCAATCAGTTTTTCTAGGTTGTGGGTTCATTCCAAATGAAACGACCTCATTATTTGTAATGAAACGGCTTCATCATTTGTTTGGTTATTTGGAAAATTGTTAGGAGTAATGAAACATGTTCCACTTGGCATTATAACGGATCAAGACTGTGGGATAGGTGTTGCAATAACAGTTGTTTTTTCTCAAATCCGCCATATGTATTGCATATATCATATTTTAGATAAGATCCCTGGAGAGGTGCCTCAATTGAATTAAAATATCAAGTTTATGGATGCTTTTAAAAATAATATTTGGAATTCTTATAATAGCATTTGTTTTGAAGAGAAATTGAACTCATTGCTTTTGGAGTATGGAGCGGAAAATAATAAATGATTGAATGATATATTTGAAATTCGTGAGAAATGAGCTTCCGTATATCATAGATCTCACTTTTGGGCCGGCATGTCAAGTAGCCAAATGAGCGAGACAATAAATACTTTATTAAAGAAGTATACTCAAAAGAAGTACTCACTTCATGAATTTGTCGTAATCTTCGAGAGAGTAATTAAAAGACAAAGAGAAAAAGAACGTAAAGAAAACCATCGTACACTAGAGAGAAAACCGAAAGTGAATATCGAATGGTATATGGAGGAACAAATGCGCAAGTGTACATATTGGCAATGTTTTATGATTTCCAGAAGCAATTCAATTCAAGCTTATTATATAGGGTCAATTCCACACGGGTAACTAACAGATATGGAAATTTCACATACCTCACTCATAAATTGATATATCCATATAACTCACTAACTTGCTATCACTCTTCACAAATATGGAAATTTCATATACCTCACTCATAAATTGATATATCCATATAACTCACTAACTTGCTATCACTCTTTTCATGTTAAATTTTACCACAAGTTTAAAATAACTATTTTGCCCTCTTTTAAAATTAAGGGTTAAGGTTTAGGGTTATGGCTATTTTTAAAATTAAGGATTACAATGACTATTTTGCCCTCTTTTAAAACTCTAACCCTAACCCTAACCCTAACCCTAAATCCTAAACTCTAAACCCTAAACCCCTAACCCTAAACCCTAACTCTGATTGGAGGGCAAAATAGTTATTTTTAAACTCAGAATAAGATTTAACATAAGTAGAGTGACAATAATAAAAAAAAATGTATTGGTCAATATTGTGAGTGAGTTATATGGAAATATCAATTTTTGTGAGGTGTATGAAATTTCCATATTTGTTAGTGACCCATGTGGGGAAACCCCTATTATATAATGTGAGTTTGGTGGAAGATCTCGAGAATGCTGCAAATGCTTATTACAAAGTGAGGTTGTGTGGTAAATCAGAAAATGAATTGAGGGAAGCATCTTTTGGCTTATTACAAAGTGAGGTTGTGTGGTAAATCAGAAAATGCTTATGCAAAGGTAACTCACATGGCTAATTGTTCATGCTTGATGTTTGAATTTATTGGCATCTCTTGCAAGCATCTTTTGGTATTTCTTAAGTATTCCAATTATAATGAACTCCCAAAATAATATATTTTAAAAAGATTGTCTCGAGATGTAATTAGAAGAAGCTACACCTTCACAAATATTAGAGGCATTAATGAAGGCAATAGCGAGAATTTTGCGTATGGCTATTGTGAGTTGAGTAACTTAACAAAACAACAAGTTGAGATTGGGTTAGTTTCCACGGAAAAGTTCTGAGGACACTTCCGATTATATGAATTGAGGGAAGTGTTTGATTCGCTGTTATGTTTTAAATTTAGTCCCTTTTTTTAAGGCAGTGATGACAAAAAAAATTGACAAGTTTTATTGTGTGTTCCCCCCACCTACAAGTCATTGTGCAACTGAAGGTGTCCCAAGTTAGTTTTGTGTTTACTGAGTTTAGCTTTATGTTTTAATAAGTTCCGTTGTGCACTTATTGTGTGTCAACTGCTGTGTGCACTCTTCCTAAGCCATCTGATCTGCATTTTGTGATTATTATCATTTTCGGGCTTCATGTTCAGTTTCATGTTCAGTTTTTATTTTTCGCAATTTAGTCCCTTGATTTTCATACTTGGAAGAGGTGGGGTGCTAAAAATTGGGTTTGAACTAGCAGGCATGGCATAATAATGCAACTGTAGAGGCGCTCAGTTTTCTGCATTTGAAACACTTATGCTTGATTCATTCGAATGTTATCTGTAACTTCTTGTTGTTCTGAGCCTACAATTTTTGCACTAGTTTTATTGAATGGTATTGTTTTCTGTATGCAATTGTTTTGAGCCTTTTAGTTGTTTCTGTAACCCTATGAGACTCATTCAGGTTATGTTCCAGTTTTTTTGGCGTCCCTTGATCTTCTCTGTTGAACTTTTTGGTTGCCTAAGGTTATGCTCCAGGTTTCAAATTTGAATCAGTTGTACCTCTTCTTTGTAAGCATCTTTTGTTTGAGACTAAACATATTGACTGAACTGTTGATATCATGCCCAATTGAAAGGTGGCTAGTTTTGGCTATGTTCTGAGCCTGCAAGTTTCTTTTGTCCACTCATTCAGTTTTGCCTATGTTCTTTTTTGCCTATGTTTAAGCATTTGCCTATGTGCAGTTTTCATATTGTTTAATCATTTGTTCAAGTTTTGCAGTAGCACAAGCTAAGGCTTTGCAGTTATGCAGTAGCACAAGTTTTGCAGTAACACAAGTTTTGAAGTTTCTTTTGTCCACTCAAATGAGAATCACACTAAAGTTTGAATCAGTTATATAGTAGCACAAGCTTACAAAATTGTGAATCTAGCCTGCAAATGTATCTGTATGTAAATGAGTATATGTAAATGAGTATATGGAGTACATAAAATCAGTATATGTTAATGCGTATACGGAGTACATGGAGTATATTTTTTGCAAGACATCATCATCCAGCATTTCAAATGTATCTGTATGACTTGATGGGGTTCAAATGTATCGATAACTTTCTGTGTTAGTGAGTTCAAATTGATCCAGTTATGCTTTTCATTCTTTTTTGGCATAATTGCTCCAGCTATGTATGAAATGTATATGTGGGACTTGATTGGAAATTTTGGGTACAACCATACAGCTATGTATGAAAAGTCATCATCCAGATTCAATTCCTGCATGTGCAAACTCATGTTCTTTTATTAGAAAAAGAAGTACTCACACTATGTCTACACTCCCCTGTTAAGTGAAAATCACAAAGAACTTGAGATTCTATGACCTGACATCCAAACATTTGCTTTGAAAGGATGCTGATCTAGTTTTTATATTGTTGTACTATGTTGCTAAAACCTTGTTCCCATCGACAAATATATATATAAAGTATGCATACTACATATTTCAATTGATCAGATCATATAGGAGTGTTCCTAAGAGAACAAAATTGGCTTGCCAAGTGCTTCACTGTAGTCAAAAGATTTGGTGTACAAACTTGAACTCTCTGCCACACATGAAGTTCACTACTATTGCAAGTGGAAGTCCATCATATCAAGAAAAATTCACAGTCGAGCAATGTGCACAGAAAGTGCTTTAGGATAGATTTAGTAGAAATAGTACATTTGAAATCAGAACACCCTTTTTGGTTGGTGTCTTTGGGTGAATCTACATCATATAGGCACAACCAAACCAACACAAATGTTTATACCGGTAATCCGCTTACTTTCTTTCATAATTCCACAAAATATTTCAACCATCATTAGAAAAAATTACCAAACATCCTGTATTACATTCATTATGTACAAAACCAAAAATTACAAAATGTTCATGTTACAGGCAAGTTTACTTCTACTTCCACAATGCAAAATATAAATTAGCAACCAAACTTCTTCTTACTACAACTCCACCACCACCACTACCACCACTACAAAAAAACCAAAACACCATCACAACCACCACCACACAACTACTTCAACAACACAAGAACCAACAACATGCACACCAAAACCGCACAGAGAAACTCAACCACCCAACCCACATACAATCCATCCTTGTAACACTTCTTCCTCTCATGATCGCATTCTTCTGTCATAGCCACTGCCTGAATAGTGAGCTCATTGTTGACTCTCAATTTGGTGTGCACAAAATGTGCTCATTAATACTAATAAGTTTAAAGTTAGTTGTTCAGATATTCAGGATCAAATAATATCAGCAAGAAATCCAAGAGAGATTCAACAATATTCAAACAAGGAAAGCAATAAAGAAAGATTGCAAATACAAGTAAAAGAGGAAGTTATTTAAAAAGTGCTCATGATTAATTGGTCTACAAGCAAAAGAGGAAGATATCAAGACCTGAATTTTTCCTTCTATTTTCGTGATAATTTAATTGTGTAAGATTGATTAAAGATTGATTAGTTTATGGAAAGAAAACAGCGTGGATTCGGAATATACAGCGCGATACCGGTCGACCGTAATTCATGACCGGTCGACCGCATCGCAGTCGACCGCAACCTTGAGTTGCTTGAGAAGCGGTCGACCTTTCACCTCTCTACTTTACGTCAGAGAGCTGAAAGGTCGACCGCACCAATATGACGGTCGACCGCACTTTGCACTGTATATATTCTTGAAAAGTATCGTTTCCATTTTTTATCGATACACTTCCTGGTCTATTAATATTGGACGAATCCACCATGTATTTTTAACCCTATTACTTCTGATAAAATTCTTCTGAACAAATCTTTCGATAATCAATCCGAGTGTGAGCGATAATTTTTCTGTATTCTTCAGTCAGGATTATTAACGATCTTGAGTTTTGGTTTTTCTATCTTTTCCACTTCGGTGAGATTGACGGGACTTGTATTAAAAGTCTTATGGGTATAATAAGTCTCTCGGCCTGAATCCAAGAATCACTGTACAAAGGGTTTTAAGTATAGTGGAACGCTTGTGGCGGAGAATTGCTACAAGTAGGTGGTATGGACGTAGACCTAGGGGTCGAACCATGTTATATCGCTGCGTCATCTGTGTTTGCTGTTCTTAACTCTTTTACTTACCTTGTACTTTATTTTATTAATTTTAAATTTCGCACAATCACCCTATTCCCCCCTAGGATGATTTACAGTGGTAGTAGAGCAAGGTGCTTATCAAAAAGCTTAAAAGCTCAAGCAAAATGTCCAATGGTCGAAATCCCTCCTGCTGATAACTTGTACTCATCGGAGCCATTTATCTCCAATGGGACAAGCCTTACACGATCACCATTTTTTGCTGGAAAATGCTATAACGTCTGGAAAGTTCGTATGTCTCATTTTTTACAAATGCTCGGAGAAGAAGTATGCAATGTGTGTATCAATAAAACAAAAATTCCAGTTAGTGACGGGAAGATATCCTTCACAAAAGCAGAGTTGGTCCTCAAGACAGCAAATTCCAAAGCCATGATGGCTCTTTATGCAGGGTTGAATAACGAAGAACTAATGCGATGCGGGCGTAACTGCAAAACAGCTTACGAGATCAGGAACAACATGCTGATGCGGCATGAAGGAACCGCTTCTGAGGTAAAAGCTAAAGTTAATTTAAGTTTCTATAAGTTTGATGTGTTTCGCATGTTGCCAGGAGAAAATATGGATCAAATGCTCGCCTGCTTCGATATCATTGCCCACGAACTTGAGAGCTTAGGTAAGGGGCTAGATGATGACCGAAAGGTCGGAAAGCTCATAAGCTGTCTCATGCTAGAATGAGATGTAGAGGCCGCTGCAATGAGGGAGACTTTTGAAGAGAAGGGATTCGACTACTACACATTCCAAGAAAAGCTGAAGACATACGAGATGGAAATGTTGGAGACCAAAAGATACAGACAAAACATCGGAATTGAACTAAAGACTGAAGAGAAGACCATTGCACTAAAAGCAAAAAAATCCTGACCATCAAAAGCAGATTCAGACCGTGAGGAGTCAGACGAGGACATTGCTCTATTGACAAAATAATTTTGTAAGTACCTCAAACATAAGAAATATGGCAGGTACCAAGGAGAAAGGAAGAAGGATAAAGATGGTGTATGCTATAAGTGCAAGAAGCCTGGACACATTCGTACAAATTGTCTCGTCTCACAAGACAGGAACAGGAACTACTACCGCTCAAACCCAAGTCTGAAAAAGAAGGCGCTAAAGGCAACATGGTTAGATTCCGATTCAAGTGAGGGAGAGCAAGGCTACGACGATGTCGGCTTCATGGCTCTTGGGCATGGTGAGGTGCAATCACCATCTCAAGAAGAGTTAATCGAAGAACCCACTTATGATGAACTAGTAGACATGTGTAATGGTTTGAAAGACTATGCTAAGAAGTTAAGTCGTCAACTTAGGCAATATAAACAAATTTCAAATGCTACCCATGACTCTTGTATTACAAAAAATCAAAAACTGAAAAATAAGAATGTCTTGATCTTGAAAAAATTTGAGTCATTTAGAAAAGATCATTATGTATTGCTAGAGGAAAATAAAATCTTAAAACAACAAATTCGAGAATCTTTAGCAATGCATGATGCTCACTTAAGAGAAATTCATGAAAAATCTGTTTATATAGCCAAACTCACAGATAATTTAAAAGAATGTAAAAAGAAATTTGATGAGGTAATGGAAGGATGCATGTAATGAAGCTCTTGAACAAAATAGGATTCTTGATGCTACACTAGACACTCTTCATTGGAACACGAAAGACGATAAGATGACTAGAAAAAGATTATGTAAAAGAGTAACTGAGCTTAAAAAGATTGTTGAAAAATATGAAAGGCCCAGTTACCTTATTACAAAAATTTAAGATCTTATCATGATAATCGAGGGCTTGGTTACGAAGAGCCAATACACCATCAAAAATGTAAATCATCATGTCATACACACTTGCACAAACTCCAACATAATCATTTTTTTTTACGAGTAAAAGGTAGGATTAGCCTACCTCAAAATATATATTACTAATAGAAAGTGTTTAAGCAGCTATTACAAAAATAATCTGAGTGGAGGTTACAAAAGATAATGATCGAGTCACAGATGGGTCTAGGTTTGAGATAGCATGTAGTTGTGTCGTAGAGAGGGCAGCGGACTACTGTCGTACTCCTCTACTAGACACAACAGCATGATCTCATCCCCCTTCTCCATCCAAACAGCAGTGCTCGTAATAGTCCTCCAAAACAGATAGCCAAAACAAAAAGCCTAGTTACATCAGGGCAGTATAAAATAGTCAGTCCAAAAGATCAACAAAATCTAAATCTTCCACATATAGCTAAAACAGATCACAGCACTCGACGGTTAGGACGAACAACTCCCCACATCACTATCCAACCGATCAGCCCTAAAGAGTGCTTGCTTTAACAAGGCATCATGTACTCCTGCAGCATCCAATTCATCCATCAGCTTTGCCTTCTTCCTCCCGCTGTCCATGCCATCTATCCAAGAACGAAAAGAGAAAATGGCATTAGTAATAATGTCTTTTGCTTGCACAGCCTTTGAAGTAAAAATGCGTTGATTTCTAGCAAGCCACAAATTCCAGCAAACTGAGATAGTTAAAAGATGCCAATTGAGTCGGATATTATGATTCCCAAAACACCATGTCGTGAAACACTCATGCATATGATGGGGCATATTGTGGATACTAAGCATATCAGTGAAGTGTTTCCAGGTTGCGGCAGCAATTGGGCATTCAAAAAATATATGGAAGGTCGATTCGACAGGACATGCACAAGCTGTGCATGTAGTGTCGCCCGACCATCCCTTAGAGTGAAGAAATTCCTTCGAGTTAAGCTTGTTCCAACTCAGCAGCCATATGAACACCTTGCATTTGAGCGGGGCAGGTGAGGCCCAAGTTGCACTGTAGTAAGGGGAACGGAGGCCAGCCATGATGAAGAAGTTATAAGCCGATTTGACAGTATAAGAAGAGGAAGTAGTCAGTTGCCAGGATGGTTGGTCTTCAGAAGATGAGGGCTGGAAATCCACAAGCAGCTCTAGCAGGCGCCTTTTGTCCTCTCGCATTGAGTCAGTAAGTACACAGTTTAGTCTCGGCTGCCAAGTCCATAAGCCATCTGACCAAGATCCCTGTGATATAATGTCAGCTTCAGAGTTCCATGCCGCTGCAGTAAGGGTTGGAAATAGGGAAGACACACTGGCTCCATGAATCCATTTGGACTTCCAAAAATTGATGAGTGTACCTTTACCAAGGCTCCATGTGATGTTACAAAGGAATTGGTCTTTTAGCGGATAAATTCCCTTCCAGAAGCTAGAGGCAGTAGAAGGACATATGAATTGGTTTGGATCACTGCGTTGATAAAGGCTTCGGAGAGTTTGGCTTGGGAGGGAATCGGATGCCAGCAAATTCCACCACCACTTCATGAGGAGAGCTTCATTAAAGACCTTAATGTCTAGAATCCCCAGACCTCCTTGCATTTTCGGTTGACAGATACGTGCCCACTGCGCACTAGCAATGCCTCTGATATTAGCATCTGAACCACACCAGAAGAATCTACTGCGGAGCTGATCAATTCTCCTAATGACCCAAAGGGGTAACTTGAAGAAAGAGGCATAATAAACCAGCAGGGCACTAAGCACAGAATTTATAAGAACCAACCTGTCCCCTCTAGAAAGCATTTTACCCTTCCACAATGATAGTCGTCTCTGGATCTTAAGGAGCAGTGGTTGCCAGTATTGTTTGCTGAGCTTATTTGAAGCGAGAGGCATACCAAGGTATTTAAGGGGCAACTTCTCCTCTTTGCATCCAAGAATAGCTGAGAAGGCTTGGAGTTTCATTTTGGATCGTCCAAAATAAACTAAGGACGATTTATCAAAATTGATAGCAAGACCAGATATATTAGCAAATAAGTGCAGGGCTAATTTAAGGTTAATGACCTCATCCTCATCGCCTTTGCAAAAAAGCAATGTATCATCCGCAAACTGCAGCACGGACAGGTTGGCAATTGCGCCTCTGACTGGCAGTGAAGAGAAGATTTCATTTCGGCGACCACAATTGAGCATTTGAGCTAGTACATCCACAACCAAGATGAAGAGCATTGGTGAGAGTGGATCTCCATGTTTCAAACCTCTCTTGGAGTTAATATAACGACCTCCTTCACCATTTATGAGGATAGATGATTTTGCAGTCTTCAATATCATACGAATCCATCTGCACCAGGACTGACCAAAACCTCTAGCTACAAGGAGCTGTATAAGAAAATCCCAATTGACTGTGTCGAATGCCTTAGCAAAATCAATTTTAAAAAGAATAGTGTCGGAGTGCCGCCTACTGCATAAATTGATAGCTTCATGTGCAACAACAAAACAGTCTATCGTGGATTTACCTTTCAAGAAAGCACTTTGGGAAGAAGAGACAAGAGTGTGTAATATCGGGGCAAGCCGGTTTGCCAGCAGTTTGGTGAAAATCTTAAGGGAGCAGTTGGGCAAACTGATTGGTCTGAATTCAGAGACAGAGTTGGCTCCCTCACATTTGGGGATGAGGATGATGTTGCAATAGTTCAACCTTGATACATCACATTCACCTCTCTGGATCGCCAGGAGCATACTAAATAAATCTTCTTTGATAATATCCCAGAAAGTGTGGTAGAAGCTCATAGAAAAGCCATCTGGCCCCGGAGCTTTATCACTGCTCATGCCAAAAACCGCTGCCTTGATCTCATCTATAGTGAAAGGTGCCTCCAAATGAGCAAGATCTTGTAGCCTATGGGGATAAAGTGAGTTCCAATCGATTTGAAAATCAGAGACAGTTGTTGTACCGCAGATTGATGAGAAGTGCTGTTCAAAGGCTGCTCTAATTTGGAGCGGGGCTGTTACTAGAGTACCATCAATAACTAGACTGTGGATAAAGTTTCTTCGTCTACGGCCATTTGCAATGCAGTGGAAGAAACGCATGTTTGCATCTCCTTCCTTGATCCATTGCACTCTCGAGCGCTGTCTTCAGTAGATCGCCTCAGCTTTGATAATCTCTTGGAGCTCCGTCTGTACAGACTTCATTTGCTCAATAGCACTTGATGAAATTTCAGCCTCAATTTCCAGTATGAGAAGTTTATCTTGCAATGCCTTTTTAGCTCGCGTAATATTTTCAAAGTTTTCATTTCTCCATAATTTGATCCTTCTTTTAAGAAGCGAAAGTTTAGTTGCAAAGATTTCAACCTGATTCCCTTTGCACCTGAAGGAATGCCACCATTCTCTAACAGCCGGTGTGAAGGATGGGTTGAGCAACCAAGCTTTTTCAAATTTGAAATAGTTCACCCTTTTAGGGATAACTTGATCATCAAGAACAATGGGACAATGATCAGAGGCTATTCTCGGGAGCGAATACTGAATGCAGTTCGGAAACAGGGCGTCCCACTCCGCGAAAATTAGTGCTCTGTCCAAACGAGCCATAGTCGGAGCTTCTCTTTGGTTCGTCCATGTAAATTTCCTCCCTGAGAGGGGTAAATCAATCAACTCCAAGTCTTGAATGAAACTGCAAAAAGCTTTCATATCTCTGTTCGAGCCTCGGCCCTTGGACCTCTCTTCATCTGACGTAGTAACATTAAAATCACCGCATAACACCCAAGCATCTTTCAGGAGTCTCCTACGCTGCTTGATTTCAAAAAAACAGAGTTCACGATCATCAAGCTCAAAAGGTGCATATACAGTAGTGACTGACCATTCTCTGGCTGAAATTCTACATTTGAAAGAGGCAGACACAGAAAAAATATCTATCGCGGAGTATGTGCAATCAAGAATCTGATCATTCCAACCCAATAGAATATCGCCGCAGCTTCCAATAGAATCTAATTGAATCCATTTTGTGATACTCATCCCCCCCACAGATGAGAGTTTTTGAGGTCGCGAATTTTTGAGCTTGGTCTCTTGCAGACAGATAATAGTAGGTGCACAACTCTTGATGCCATCTTTGATAATTGAGCATTTGTCAGGGTTGCCCAGCCCTCGAACATTCCAACTTGCAATCCTCATTTGGAATAAAAACACAACATAACACACTCACAAAATCAAAGGCAAAAGAACAAGAATGCTATGCAGAATGCTGTTGTTGATCAGGGAGATCAACTACAGCTTTCTGGCATTCTCTGAGCTTAGAAACCGAGTGTGGCCCTCGAGCCTCCACTCCAATTGATGCCGCAACCTCAACAATATCATCATTGGACAGTAGTGCGAAAGGATTTAAGTGTGTGTTGGAAATAGAGGCAGTCGAAGAGGAAGTACCTGAGGCCTTCTTCTTGATAGAGGATGATAAGTGCTTCATAAAAGGCTGGTGCTCTTGAGCTTGCTAATGGAGCGCACTTGCTTCCCCTTCTTGGAAGGGCCCTCTTGGAATCCTGGAGGGACGGCAGCGGATGAACAGGCTATGCGACTAGCAGTTCTTTTCAACAGGGAACGAGTGCGGAAACTTTCAGTCTTGCTGTTGCCATCATCTGAATTCCCCGATGCTTCTTTATCAACATTTCCAGCTTCTCTCTGCTCTGAGTCTCGGAGCGCAACTTCAACAACTGGTTGGATCTTATCAAAAAGGGAAAGAGGCAGAGTGATAGTTTTCCCTTCCCACATCATCTCGCGAAAGTCATCCTTAGAGTTATCACCAGAGGATTCACCATCAACGGTGTTGTGCAAAATTGCCTTGTCAGCCTGTGGGCCTTCCTCTAGAAGATTGCCAGCTGGCTTTGAAATTGGTGCTATAATCATGGGGTTTGGCTGCGGAGAAGGATCTGCCGTTGATTTCGATACTAGCGGAAGGATTGGTGCAATCTCCATAGATGGCGCTAAATCAATCTGATTGGGAGCATTTGAAAAGAATACCATATCAGGAGCTGCATGCGAGGATCGTGCGCCCAATTGTTGCCCCTCCCCCAAATTTCGGGGATTTGAAAAATTCTCATCCGCCACGGCCGTGCTCCGCTCCCGGCGCTCCGCCGTATCCTCCCCTCTGTTAGCTGCATGGTTAATTGGCCTCCAAAAACTCGTGCTTCCCGGCTCCACCGTGGTCCTAGTGTTGAATAGTTGGACTCTGCCTGCCTGAACGTCTTCCACTGGGATGGGGTTGCCAAGCAATAGAACCAGAACATCATGAATATTGGTCTTCTGATCCCAGGGAGTTGCATACTTAACAGTCAAGGACTTTGGCACTAAGGAAAGGTCTTCAACCTCAAGAAGAACTAGTGCTTGGTCTCTGCTCTCAGCATTCAACATTTCTCGACTGAGGGTGATAAGCTTGCCAAAGCTTTTAACCAAGTGCTCAACTGACTCTCTATTCCATAAGTGGAAGGGAAGAAGGGGCAAATTAACCCAAATGTAAGAAGGCTTCGGCCTCAACCTTGCCCCGAACTCAGCGGACCATGGTGAAAAAGTCGCATTAAAACCAGAAAAATTAAAGACCCCCTCGGCGATCGCCGCTTCCGCCTCAGTCACAGTCGGGAATTGAACATGATAAACACCATCACTGACCCGCTTGAGTGTCCACCAATAACTTCTCCTTCCCTACGAAAAATTGAATGCATGTTCAAGGTCCTTCGTTGGGGGATCCGACGTGGGTTGATCAGATGGAGGAAGGCACTCGCATACAGTGTTGATAGGGCTTGGGTAATTGCATTGTTGTTAGGAAACATGATAAACACCATCACTGACTCCAACATAATCATAAACCAATCCAAAGCTATGCAAGTGTGCATGACTCAAGACATAGTCATATCACATATCATTATTGTTGTAAACTAGGGCATATATCTTTTAATTGTCCATTAAAAAGGAATACTAATTGTGTGTGGGTAAGAAAGGATGTAAATGCAGGTTCAAAACAAACTTGGGCACGCAAAATTATACCTACTAATCTTGGTGTAGGTACCTCAGTATATCAAGGCTAAAAATCGGTGGTACCTTGATAGTGGATGCTCAAATCATATGACAGGTGACAGCAAATATTTTGCATCACTATCAAGGGAAAAAGGAAAGGACATCATCTTTGGAGATAATAGCACGGGACAAACCATTGGTAAAGATAAAATAAACTTTGGTTCCTCATGCTCCATTGAGGATGTTCTATTAGTAAGAGGTTTGAAACATAATCTAATTAGTGTCAGCCAATTATGTGATAAAGGCCATACAGTCACGTTTGATAAAAATTCATGCAATGTACTAGATAGCAATAAATCTTATTTACTTCTAGCTGACCGATGTAACAATATCTATGTTATAAATTCTAATGAATTAGTACAGGAAAATATGAGGTACTTTGTTGCAAGAATTGAGGATGGTTGGTTTTGGCATAGAAGACTTGGACACACGGCTATGGACAATCTCATCAAACTCGTAACCAAGGAGCTTGTAAGGGGGATTCCTAAAATCAAATTTGAGAAAGATAAACCATGTGAGTCGTGCCAATTTGGTAGGCAAACTAAAAGTTCTCACAAACCCAAGAAAATGGTATCAACTTCTAGACCCCTTGAACTCTTGTACATGGATCTTTTTGGACCATCACGGACACGTAGTAATGGAGGTGCATGATATGCTTTTGTAATTATTGATGATTATAGTAGATTTACTTGGGTTGCCTTTATACCATAAAAAGATGACACATTATATGTATTTCAAAAATTCTGTCGAAGAGTGGTAAATGAGAAAAGCCTCACCATTGTCATTATTCGTAGTGATCATGGTGGAGAATTTCAAAACGAACTCTTCACCTCATTTTGTGACAAAAAGAGACTAAAACATGAGTTCACTTATCCTCGCACTCCCCAACAAAATGGGGTTGTTGAAAGAAAAAATCGGTCTCTTCAAGAAATGGCCCGAACCATGCTTAGTGAAAAAAGTTTACCTAAATCATTTTGGGCGGAGGCTGTTAATACAGCATATTACATAATTAACCAAGTAATCATTAGAAAATATCTTGAGAAAACTCCTTTTGAACTATATTATGGCAAAATTTCCAACTTAAGTTACTTTTGCGTCTTCGGGTGTAAAGTGTTTATTTTAAATACTCTTGATAATTTGGGAAAATTTGATCGTAAAAGTGATGAAGGTATCTTCTTAGGATATTATCTTAGTAGCAAAGCATATCGTGTATTTAATAAAAGAAGATGTACAGTTCAAGAATCTATTGATGTTATTTTTGATGAAACTAATCCCTACACCAAAGAAATATTGCATGTTGTTAATGATGATGAGACAGGTGTTCGGGTTGAAAAGAAACAGGTTCACATTGAAGAAGACCCAAATATAAATGATCAAAATTAAAAATCTCATCAAGATGAAGATGCATCCAAATCAGAAATAGAAGAGTTTCCTGCAGAACAAATTGATGTCATGGAAGATGAACATGTACAACATCAAATTTCCACAGGTGAAAGATGCCCCGCATGGAAAATCATGTCTAGCCATCCACCAACTCTTATACGAAGTGACATGTCAAAAGGGGTAACTACTTATACACAAGCTCAAAATTTCATGTATTTTTCCACATTCGTTTCCATACTTGAACCTAAGAACATTAAGCAAGCCTTGCAAGATAATGACTGGATCGTTGCCATGCAAGAAGAACTTAATCAATTCGAAAGGAATCAAGTATGGAGACTTGTTCCTAGACCTCATAATAGAACTATACTTGGAACTAAGTGGGTGTTTAGGAACAAATTAGATGAATCCGGATCAATCACTAGAAATAAGGCTCATCTTGTTGCACAAGGTTATAATCAATAAGAAGGTGTAGATTTTGATGAAACTTTTGTACCTGTTGCACGACTTGAAGCCATTCGTATTTTTCTTGCATTTGCTGCTTATATGGATTTTTCTCTCTTTCAAATGGATGTTAAAAGTACATTTTTAAATGGTTTTATTTCCAAAGAAGTTTATGTTGCACAACCACCGGGATTCACTGATCCCACACACCCAAACCATGTATTTCGTCTTTGATAAAGCATTTATGATTTGAAGCAAGCCCCTCGTGCTTGGTATGAATGACTAAGTTTATTTCTACTTCACATAGGTTTTTCTAATGGAAAAGTAGACACTACACTATTTATAAAATATGTTTTTAAAGATATTTTAATCGTTCAAATATATGTTGATGATATTATATTTGGATCCACTAATGAAAATCTTTGTAAGAAATTCTCAAAGCAAATACAGGATGAATTGGAAATGAGCATGATGGGAGAACTAACTTATTTTTTTGGGCTTCAAATACAACAAAGAAAGGATGACATATTTATCAATCAATCCAAGTATGCAAAGGAATTAGTCAAAAAGTTTGGACTTGAAACTGCAAATGCTTACAAAACACCTATGACCACTACCACCAAGCTTTCAAAAGATGAATATTGTAATAATGTTGATATCTCTACTTATCGAGGTATAATTGGTAGTTTACTCTATATTACTACATCTCGTCCAGGTATTATGTTTAGTGTTTATCTATGTGCACGCTTTCAATCGTGTCCCATAGAATCACATTTGGTTGCCGTTAAGCGTATCATTCGACATCTCAAAGGCACACCATATACTGGACCTTGGTATCTGAAAAATAGAAATTTTTCTCTTGTAGGATATTCTGATGCAGATTATGCCGGTAGCTTGACCGATAGAAAGAGCACTAGCGTTACATGTCACTTCTTGGGAAACTGCATTGTCTCGTGGGCATCCAAGAAGCAAAACTCTGTCACTCCCTCTACTGTCGAAGCTGAATATATTGCAGCAGGATCCTGCTGTGCGCATGTATTATGGATGAAATATACTCTCGAAGATTACAAGGTATTTTTTGATCATATTCCAATAAAATGTGACAACACTAGCACTGTTCATATGACCAAAAATTCTGACCAACACAGTCGCACAAAACACATTGATATTAGGTATCATTTTATTAAAGATCACTTTCAAAAGGGGGATATTTTACTTGAATATATTTCTATTGATTCACAACTTGCTGATATTTTTACAAAACCTTTAGATGAAAATCGATTTCATTTCTTGAAAGTAGAGCTAAATGTGATTGATATCTCAGCATGAAATTCCATTCTACGGTCGACTGAATGGGCGAATGTACGCTTGTGAGGGTGTACGGTCGACTAGGCGGTCGACCAGTTTCCTCTCGGTTAAAATTGGTTTTACACATTGTTTTCAAAAATTGAATTCTACTATTTGCGGTCGACCGTGCGGTCGACCGGTATGCCTTCTGTGATCTGTTGTGTTTTTTTTTTTACAAAGGGGTGCGGTCGACCGGTATGCTCTCGGAAATTTTTTTTAATCATCTCTTTTGCGGTCGACCGTACGGTCGACCGGTCTCCTCTCTAGTCTTCGATAAAAACTCTCTTTAAATCCATTTTTTTGTGATTCTTGAAATTCAATTTTTTATTATACTTGTATTGGGGAGAATCTCAAATCTATGATATTATGAAGAGCTCTCACTGTATAGCAAAGAGTCTCATTATCAACGGTATCATGTAAAAAGATTCTCATCCACTCGTTTTCAGTAACATTTCGTTCTTTTCAAACTCTATCCATCCTGTCTATTTTGATTAATGAGTTTTTTTTAACGTGCTTTCACTAGAATATATTTTTTAACGTGCTTTCACTTTCCTTCTACTTAAATCCCTCTTGGTGTGTTCCAAAAAAGGGGAGAATTTTTTGGAATGTTTTCAAATAAAGTCTAAAGTATTCATGACATGTTTTCATAAAATGTTTTCAAATACTTTGCAATGATTCTATGAATATTCTAAACTACAAATATGGTTTCAAAAGTCTTACACTAGTCATATATGTTGTAGTTCAGTATAACAGGTGACATTGAATTAAGGGAGAGTATTTACATCTCTCTTAAAGGCTCTTACTTATGAAAATCTGTGTAACAGGATATACTAAACTTAGGGGGAGTATTTATGTGGCCTATTTTAATTTTCAAACATTCCAGCATGTTTTCTTCACACCAAAATGGGGAGATTGTTGACTCTTAGTTTGGTGTGCGCAAAACGTGCTCATTAATACTAATAAGTTTAAAGTTAGTTGTTCAGATCTTCAGGATCAAATAATATCAGCAAGAGATCCAAGTGAGATTCAAGAATATTCAAATAAGGAAAGCAATAAAGAAAGATTGCAAATACAAGCAAAAGAGGAAGTTATTCAAAAAGTGCTCATGATTAATTGGTCTACAAGCAAAAGAGGAAGATATAAAGACCTGAATTTTTCCTTCTATTTTGGTGATATTTTAATTGTATAAGATTGATTAAAGATTGATTAGTTATGGTAAGAAAACAGGGTAGATTCGAAATATACAGTGCGATACTGGTCGACCGTACTTCATGACCGGTCGATCGCATCGCAGTTGACCGCAACCTTGAGTTGCTTGAGAAGCGATCGACTTTTCACCTCTCTACTTTACGTCAGAGAGCTGAACGGTCGACCACACCAATATGACAGTCGACCGCACTTTGCACTGTGTATATTCTTGCAAAGTATCGTTTCTATTTTTGATTGATACACTTCCTGGTCTATTAATATTGGACGAATCCACCATGTATTTTTAACCCTATTACTTTCGATAAAATTCTTCTGAACTAATCTTTCGATAATCAATCCGAGTGTGAGCGATAATTTTTCTGTATTCTTCAGTCAGGATCATTAACGATCTTGAGTTTTGGTTTTTCTTTCTTTTCCACTTCGGTGAGATTGACGGAACTTGTATTGAAAGTCCTGTGGATGTAATAGGTCTCTCGGCCTGAATCCGAAAATCATTGTACAATGGGTTTATAGTGGAACACTTGTGACGGAGAATTGCTACAAGTAGGTGGTGTGGACGTAGAACTGGGGGTTGAATCACGTTATATCGCTACGTCATCTGCGTTTGCTGCTATTTACTCTTTTACTTACCTTGCACTTTATTTTATTAATTTTTAATTCCGCACAATCACCCTATTCCCTCCCCCCCCCCCCTGCCGGGTGATTTACACTTATTGTACAAATCTCTTACTTTCAAAGAGTTATCCATCCCCTCTCTCTCTGTATAGTTCTCGCACCACATGAAAAACTCACAGCCACTAGGAAAATTCGGACGGTTGTAGAAAGGTTTACCTGAGTTTTTCTCCGAAGTAGAAATTTCACCCTTGTTAGAATTTGACATAAGCATTTGGGAGCTTGAATCTTTTGCCGTGAAGTGCCTCCAGGAGACATAGAGTCACCTCCATAGTGATTGTGGATTTGATTGGAAGAGTAGTTCGATGCCATCCTACAAAATCTTAGTCAAGTATAAGCCTATTAATTCATGACTAGCCACTAAACACACAAGTAAAAATTTCATACAATCAACCATGCATTATAAACTGAAATTTGAATACAACCAAAAACCTTAATTAATAAATAATCCATTTTTTAAATCTATTTAGACCGACATGATACACTTAATTTTTCAAGAAATGATTTATAAATACCTTATAAAAAAATTGATTAAGAGGAAGATCAGTAAAAAAATTATACCGTTTGAATTTTGCTGAAGTTCAGAAAATGACAGAGGAGGAATTGGGGAGTTCTCTAGATGGAGAAGGTGGAACTGGAGAGGTGGAGGAAGTTGATGAAGTTCATCGGGTGCGATCTGGAGATGGGTACTTACAGCTTCATCGAGTGCTAGGGTTTCGTTGGGTGCGATTTGGAAAGCAACGTTCGTCTGGTGCAATTTGGAAAGGAGGTGTGAGGATTTGATTTGGAGGAAGAGAATAGGGTTTTGATTTGGGGAATCACAGTGATTCAGAGTTAGGGTTCGCGAATTGGGTGCACGTTCTTCGAAGTGCGACAAAAAAGTAGTGGAGGATGTGAGGGTCCGATTTGGAGGAAGAGAATAGAGTTTCGATTTGGGAAAAAAAATTCTTTGGGTTCGGGATCGATGAGGGAGTTGCGATGAGAGTGAGAAGAAGATAGGAGATAGAAGGAGAGGGTGAATTGAGGGGTAGGGGAAATTAATAAACTACTCCTCTTCGTAAGTGAGATGAGCGGAGCGATTCTGAGCCCTACGATCATGATCAAGATCGAGGAGTAGATCGACAGCAGAGGAGGAGTGCACACAGTAGTGCATACCAAATGAGTGCACAACCAAAAGGCTCTCTCTCTCTCTCTCTCTCTCTCTCTCTCTCTCTCTCTCTCTCTCTCTATATATATATATATATATATATATATATATATAGCAATGCTCCATTGAAAACGCAAATGTTGTGAAAACGACCTAGGTTGTTTTCACATTTTCAACGCTACAGTAGCATTTTCAATGGAGCATTGCTCATACATATATATTCCAATGCTCCAGGTCTTTTTGCATAGACCCATTGCAAGCTCGAGTTTCGGCCATTGGATCAGCTTGATCATGGTCCAACGGCTAGGAAACCCCCCGCACATCACATCCTCCTCTCATTTTAGTGGTGAGGGATATTTTTGGGTTTTCACTCCCAAGTTATTCACCTCCTTCACTCTCTCATTCACTGTCTTTCTGAACGAACAATAGTCGTTGTTTCAAACAATGCCTTTTCATAACCTAGGTCATTGTTTGAAACAGTGAATACTGTTGGTTAAAGAAAACAGTGAGTGAGAGAGTGAAGGAGGTGAAGACTTATTTGGGAGTGAAAACCCCAAAATATCTCTCTCCTCACTTAAGTGAAGAGAAGGAAATGGACGGGGGAGATTCGTTCACTATGAAAAATCATATATATATATATATATATATATATATATATATATATATATATATATATATATATATATATATATATATATATATATATATATATATATATATATAGGGAAAAAGGGGTATGAGCAACTTGCTCATTTAGTAAATGAGCAAGTGATGAGGTGGCATGCATGTGATTGGGAAATCCTAAAAGTGGTTAGATACTCAATCTATTACATGCATACCAACTCATCAATTGCTTATTTATTAAATGAGCAAGTTGCTCATATCCTTTTTACCCATATATATATATATATATATATATATATATATATATATATATAGAGAGAGAGAGAGAGAGAGAGAGAGAGAGAGAGAGAGAGAGAGAGACAACGACTTTAATGGTTTGTATACCCGTTTGCATGGACCTGTTTGCAATAGAGCATTGCTTATATATATATATATATATATATATATATATACAAGGTTTGCCCGTTGACACGTGCCTACGACACGTCTTCAAAACGATGCACCTGGTTTGATTATATAAAATAGTTTTAGAGGTCCGGCAAATTAATTAAAGTAGGAAACATATTATATGAGGAAGCAGCATATCTACCTTTAAGCTCAACTATCGCCTTCTTGATCATTAGCTTGAACTTATCTGGAATGCATATAGTTTGTTAGAAACACTGCATAAAGTTTTTTTTTTTTTAACTTCAGCATCATTTTTAGATACTTGTATTAGTTATGCAAGGACATGATCATATAGGTTTTATAGACAGCTTACTCTAATCCCATAATTACTATGAACAAGTCTAAATATAATAGTAACCTAAGTGCAGGTGTAAAGGTACCTACAATACAAATAATCTAAACATTTGTTTGCCTGAGACTCAGTTTGCAATTGAAATACCTCTTATTATTATTTCAACCAAAATGTAATATATGAAGTTCTCAAAACTCTAATCCAAGCGAATCATTTCTTTTATCTCTACTTTGTCTCCCCATTGCACTTTTATATTAAAAAAATGGATCAATAACAAATTTACTTTAGTTGTCTTTCTTGAGTGGAAAGTTCACACCCTTCACTGGTAAACTCTGGTCATCCCAATCCTATGTATCCAACATACAGTAAATGTTCTTATATGTTATGTTATCCATGATTTCTAATAACCAGTGAAGGGAGCACTTCACGATAGTATATTCTCTTGTAGTAAAAAAATTAATGTTGCATATTTGCCAAGTTATTTTAGGTTGCTGATCCGCTTACCTGTCCTGCTATGGTTTGGAAACCCAAATTGAGGCCACCAAATAATTCATCGCTCACTTGCGTACACCTTAAATCAAAACCAATAAAAAACTAATCAAATAAATCACCAAATTAAAATTTGTTAAACCAAAAAATAAAACAATCATACCTCTCTGAACTTAGATCCCATGCACACACAAAACTCGAGTCAGCAAAAAACTGAGTAATCCCCTGTACACACAAAATTGAAAATTAGAATGAGAATTTGGTTAATGAGATGAAATTAGAGTCGTCGCATCGCATGTAGAGGCTCTTCATTCGGTGGAGGGGAGTTGCTTGATATTCGTGCTCAATTTGGTAGAGGGGAGTCGCCGATACGGAATCAGCAGCAGATCAAATATCGGCAATGACCTCTTGATTGAGGTTCGACACTGGATTTGGATTTGGATTTGCTTTGAGATTCGCGTTTGAGAGGACGATGGAGGCTTTGCCAATAGAATGGAAGCGGAAGTTTAAGAAAATGGTTTTAGGGATTTGGAGTTAGCGGCTTAAAAATCCTAGGGGATAGAGAAAGAGAAATTGGAGCTCTCTAGTTTGGAAAATAGAGGGAGCAAACTGATCTGAATAGGAGAGAGAGAGAGCGAAAGAGAGAGAGAGAGGGAGAGGGAGAGAGAGAGAGAGAGAGATAGAAATAATTAAATAAATAAAAGAGTTGTTTGAGAGGGGGGGGGGGGGGTTGGGGGGAAACTTTAGGGGGGAAAATATCTTTTGGGAGCTTAGATCTGGACCATTGATTTCCTTACTATTGAAGGATAGCCACTTGATAGCTTTTCTTTGTGTTTTATTATATATATATATATATATATATATATATATATATGGTGGAGCAACATCGAGTACATGGCTGAGGGGATACGAGTAATTAGGGGAATGGTTAAAGAAATTATTCAAATGGCTTAAAATGATGGCATGGTGAGCGAAAAGCTGAACCTAAAATTTATATTTCATCCCAGAAAATCTATACAATATACTATGCTAAGACTACTTTTAGTCTAGGATTTTTCTTCTTTTTTTATTAAAAAAAAAAAGAGAAACATGTAGGAGGTAACCTCCCACTCTTTCTCCATCCAAAATTTGAACTAAAATCCTATCCCTTAATCAAACATAAAAAATTGTGCAATATTGTATAGATGTTACTAGCATAACCATGTGCAATATTGCACATAATTTTCAAAATGAGAAAATAGCAAAATAATTTTCAAAACATTCATCTAATAACCTCTATACAATATGGTACGATTTTTTAGATTTGGTCAAGGGATGGGATTTCGGTTCAAATTTTGGATGGAAAAGGAGTGGGGTTTTGCCTCATTCATTTGCCCTCATTTTTTTGTTTTAAAAAGAAAAAATTAAGAAAAAATATTGGACCAAAAGTGGATTAGCATAATATACTGTATAGATTAGATAAACTTTTCAAAAATATTTGTTTTCTGTTACGAAAGAGAGAGGGACATAGAGAGGTGTAGCCGAATTCAAGTCCTATGGCTTTGTATTCATAACATATATATAGGGGGGAGTTAGGGTTAAAGTTTAGTAGTGTGGTTGGGTCACGACCTAAGTAGATGGGCTTGGGTCGTCACCTTAATAGATGGGCATCCACCTAATAGGTGGTCACGGTTTCACAACACTTCTCTTTGGATGCCCACTTTTAAAATATTGCCTCATTGAAAAATTTTCTAAAGAAAAACCCATATTTGAGAAAAATCCTTAGCAAAAGAAAAGAGTACAACTAATTCTTCAAAAATATTTTTTTAGGAATCTAAGTGAGTGTGACTTACATTGCTTCATTTAAAATCTTTCGAAGGGAAAAAAACCCAGTGGAAAAAATTCTCATCAAAGGAAAAGAGTATAATGTGCAAATGCATACTCTATGATGTCTCCATCAGCATCTTCAGGATGCTTGCATCTGCTGGATGCTTGCATCTGCTGGATACCCCCCTTCAAAACAATAAAAACTATTATATTTAGTTCTTACATCAACTTCAAGCATCCTACAGGATGCCCCCTCCCCCCCCCCCCCCCCCCCTCAAAATAATAAAAACGATTATATTTAGTTCTTCCATCAACTTCAATGAAAAACCACCCCCCAAAAATATTACAAATTGTTCATTACATCCCAACCCAAAAATTTATGAGCCTATACATTTATATGCATATCTTGTTGAAATCTTTTTATGTCAATCTTCTGTACTAACATTTGAAATCTGGACTTTGGGAGAGATTTTGTGAAAAGATCGACAAAGTTTTCTGAAGACTTAATCCGCTTTACATCAATCATCTTTTGTGACTTGAAGCAGGTGGGTGAAGAAAATTTTTGGCGAAATGTGTTTCATCCTGTCGAAGAATTTTTAAATTACTTTATACATGATGCATTATCTTCATAAATGATTGTAGGTTTGTTTGACTTATGAAAGTTCACAACGTCCCCCCCCCCCCCCCCCCCCCCCCCCTTCGATTTGCTAAATTAGAGATATTGACCATACACATTCTCTACTTGCTTCATGAAGTGCCAGTATCTCAGAATGATTGGTCGATTTGCTGGAATTGTTTATTTGTTCATCACCATGAAATAACTGCACCACTGTTAAGAAAAATATATTATGTTTGTGATCTTCCCTTATGGGGATCAGATAAATAACCCGCATATGTATATCCAATAATGTCAACACATTCATATGAATAATATAAACCATGATCTAGTACACTGTGCTAATTAAATGTGTGCACCTATTGCACTCAAATAGGCTACTTCAGGACCCAAAATATATTCATTTTCTTCTTTCAGCCGATATGGATCTTGGTCTACTTCTAGTGACTTTACCACCATAGGTGTACTAAGTAGATGATAATCACTCATATTGAATCTCCTCAGGAGATTTTAGCATATTTGACTAGATGTAGTAAAATTTCAGTTTTATTGCACTCAATCTGCAAGGCGAGAATTTTTTTTGTTTCACACAAGTCTTTCATTTTAAATTCTTCCTTAGGTTAGCTAGTAGCTTTTTCAATCTCTCCAAAAGATCTGATCAATTTTATATCCTTCCCTAGACAGATATTCACTGTAACACCCCGGCCCCAACTCAAACAATTTATTTATTTATTAATACAACTGCCCACCACAGGATGCCTCTCAAAAGGTGGTTAACCGATTTGGTAACTCTTGATCATAGGCATTGTAATTTATTATTTTATTAAATTTGTTAACTTCCGATATGAGACTTAATTCATTCATCCCCTACCTCCTTTCCTGGCCCCCACACACCACGTCACCCACGTGACAGCAGCCAAGCCCATCTCAACAACCACAACCTCCTCAATCTCATTTAATTAAATCCACAATATTACCATTTTGCCATTCAACAATATTACCCTTATTGCCATTATATATATATATATATATATATATATATATATATATATATATATATTATACTAACGTCTTCGGAACAATACATCATATGAAAAGCCTTGGAAACAGTAAAATAACAATTATGTAGCTCAAGTTTGAATAGAATGACAATAATTAGTTGTAAATAAAAATCCATGTTTCCATTAGTATATGTTGAAAAATAATTATAAATGGAGGTATAAAATCCAACTTCTTAGAATTTTGCGGGTGGAAAATGATGAAATTTAACTATTGAGAAGATATTTGCTATTTTCAATGTAACATGAGCAATAAAAAAACATAAAAATCTGAAAATTTACAAACCTGAAATATGAAAATCTAAATTTCTGAGTAAATAGAGAGAGAATGAGAGAGAGAGAGAGAGAGAGAGAGATAATTAAATAAATAAAGGAGTTGTTTTTTTTGGGGGGGGGGATTTGAATTTGAGTTTTGGGGGGAACTTTTGTGAGGGAAAATGTGTTTTGGGAGCTAGATCTGGACCACTGATTTCCTTACTATTGAAGGAGAGCCACTTGATAGCTTTCTTTGTGTTTTATAATATAGATATTATACCTCCCAGAAATACGGGGTGTTACATACACCCCCCTTAAGAATTCAACGTCCTCGCTGAGTACGGGACATGCAACCTATTGCAAGATCTCCTTTCTTGCCGATGTAGAGCGTAGTACTCTGATTCAGCTAATTCTAAGCTAGCGCACTGACCTCAGCTCCATCTCAGACATACATCACGCAGATGTGGAGTGGAGTACCCTGATTCATCTAATTCTAGCATACTGTCCCTGGCTAAACTGCCGGCGTACTGACCTCAACTCCTTCTCAGGCATACATCCCACCCACTCTTACCCACAATCGGTGTCGAAAGTCATCTTGGATACCATTTGTAACACCCTGGCCCCAACTCAGATAATTTATTTATTTATTAGTACAATTACCTACCACAGGCTGTATCTCAAAAGGTGGTTTACCGATTTGGTGACTCTTGATCATAGGCAATATTATTTATTATTTTATTAATCTTGTTAACATCCGATATGGGACTTAATTCATTTATCCGCCTACCTCCTCTCCTGGCCCCCACACGCCACGTCACCCACGTGACAGCAGCCAAGCCCATCTCAACAACCATAACCTTCTCAATTTCATTTATTTAAATCAACATTATTACCATTTTGCCATTCAACATTATTACCCTTGTGCCATTATATATATATATATATATATATATATATATATATATATATATATATATATATATATATATATATATATATTATACTAGTATATTATACCTCCAAGAAATACGGGGTGTTACATTCACTGAGCCTATTGTACCACATTCTTCCGGATTGCTTTAGTCCATATAGGACTCGTTTTAATCTAATACAGTGCGAGTTTCTAGACTTGGTTTAAATCCTTCGGAGATTTTCATATATATCTTACTATCTAGTTACCATATATGCATATTGTCATCACATCCATGAGTCTCATATCAAGTTTTTCACAAACATCGAGACTTATCTAAATGTGATGATGTCCATGACCGAAAAATATACTTCTTCATAATATACTCATTGTCTTTGCGAGAATCCTTGAGCAACTAACTGTGTTTTATACCTTTGGATTTCATTCTTTTCATTTGTTACAAACACTCATTTAATATCTACATGGTTTATTCCTTTTGAGGTTTGTACTATAGGACCAAACACTCTATGTTTTTTCAAGGGAACCTAATTTCGCTTGAATCATATCCTTCTATTTTGGCCAATCTTATCTCCTTCGACATTCAATGATTGTTCGTGGTTCAGTGTTTTCCTCATTTTCATCATCTTTTCAAATCTCATTTACTACTGTATATGAGTAAATGTCATCCATGGCAGATTCTTTTTTATTCCAAGTTTTTCTTGAGAATCTAGTCCAGAAAACTAGGCTTAGGTTAGCGACTTGGAATATAGAAATATTGATAGAAAAGGGCATAGAACTAGTAGATACCATGATTAGAATGAATATTAATATAGCTTGTTTACAAGAAACAAAGTGGATAGGGGAGAAAGCTAAGGAGATAAATAGTTTTAAATTATATTATACCTGTAAAATTAGAAACAAAAATGGAGTAGAAATTTTAGTAGATAAGAAATTCAAAAGAGATGTAGTAGGTATTAATATGAAAGGAGATAGAAAAATACAAATTAAGCTTGTATTAGGGGGAAACATAATTAATATCATTAGTGCTTATGCACCCCAAGTAGGAATAGATGCACAAACTAAAAATAAATTTTAGAAAGATATGAATGAAACAATTCAAGAAGTACCCTTAGGTGAGAAACTATTTATAGAAGGAGATTTCAATGGATATGTAGGAGAAGATAACATTGGATAGAGAGGGTTCATGGAGGATATGGATTTGAAAATAAGAACGATGGTGGAGAGGCTCTATTAGATTTTGCGGCTTCGTTTGATCTTATACTATTAAACACTTATTTTAGGAAGAGAGGAATATTTGATAACCTTTAAAAGTAGGGCAAATATGAGTTAGATTGATTTTTTCATTACTAGAAAGGTGGATCGCTTAACATGTAAAGATTGTAAAGTTATACCGGAAGAGTGTTTAAACTCACAACATATATTAATGGTATTGGATGTGAAGATTGGGAAACACATATGTGCAAGGAAGGAGACTACGAACCCAAGAATTAGGTGGTGAAACTTAAAGGGAGATAAACTATAAGTTTTTAGAGATAAAGTCCTTAAAGGAGCATAATAAAATTGGGAAGGGGAGACAAATATGACGTGGACTGAAATGAATACGTACATAAGAAAAATTTCAAAGGAGGTACTTGGAGAATCTAAATGTAGAGGATTGTTAAATAAAGAAATATGGTGGTGACAAGAACTCCAAAATATTGTGAGAGAAAAAAGATCAACCTTCAAAATATGGCAAAAGAATAGAAATGAAGAAGATTTGGAGATATATATGACCGTCAGAAAAGAAGTTAAGAAAGTGGTAAGAGATACAAAAGAAAATGCTTATGATGATTTATACACAAAATTAGAAATAAAAGAATGAGAAAATAACATTTATAAGCTTGCTAAACTAAGAGATAGAAAAACAAAAGATCTAAATACAATTAGGTGTATTAAGAGCTAGGATTCAATAGTCTCAGTAAAAGATGGGGAAATTAAGGAAAGATGGAGAAATTACTTTGAGAAGTTATTAAATGAAAAGGTTGTGGGCAACTTAAATATAGAGGAATCGAGGGAGAGTTGAGAGCATATGTTTTTCCATAGAATTAGGACCTCGGAGGTCCGAAATGCTCTAGGAATGATGAAAATAGGAAAAGATTTAGGACCAGATGATATACCCATTGATGTTTTGAAGTGTTTTGGAGATGTAGGAGTGGGTTGGCTAATAAAATTATTTAATAAAATTCTGAGGACTAAGAAGATGCCCGATGAATGGAGAAAGAGTATTTTAGTACCTATATATAAAAATAAAGGAGATATACAAAGTTGCTCAAACTACCGAGGAATTAAATTAATGAGTCATACGATAAAAATTTGGAAGTGAGTGATCGAATATAGACTGAGACTAGAAACTACAGTGTTTGGACAATATAGGAGAGTGTACTCGGAAGGGGATATTGGTCACAAAACATATTGGTCATTATTATTGGTCATATTGGTCATCGACTGATTGAGGATTACTGAATACAGTACCCCGATTCATCGTGTTGGTCATCGGTCATCATTCATCGATCATTGGTCATTGATATTGTAAGATCTGAGTACATGACCCTGTAAAATTTACCACTATATTCTAAACGTTCACTTGATTGTATGCACCCAAACTTGTGGTATAGGACACATGATTGCGTGCATTAGATAGGTTAATAAAAGATTGATAGACCTAAAGGTTGACACTATTAATTTATTGATTATTAATTATTGTTTATCGACTATTGTTTGTTGATTATTGACTATCGACTATTGGCCTCATTGACTATTGTTTATCGATCATTATTTATCGATCATTGATTATTGACCAATGCATCATTGACTATCGAATATTGATTCTATTATTGACTATTGTTTATCGATTATTATTTTACTAATTATTAACTATTATTTATCGACCATTGTACAATTGATTATCGACTTTTGATCTTGTTATCGTCCTATCATTTATTAACTTCTGATATCATACCAGTTTCTTGTTTATTGTTATATTGTACCGTATTATTTCACTGCTTGTTACTACTTGTTGCCCGAAGTTTACTCTAACGGGTACTCTGCATCTTTATTTTGAGTTATTGTTTATACAGGTATAGATGATGAGATATTGAAGGAACTTGGCTAATCGTTTACTGCATTGTATATTCTCAGACATTTTGTAAGTTCTTGTTTCTGAGATATTGGTTATTGCATTATATTTTTGTTCCTATGATTATTATTATACTGTTGAGCTTGTTGGTATTGTACAACTAATGAATAATATGAATTTATATACTTATATTATTCGCTGCAGTTCAGTTACATGTCCGTATTTTCATATAACAAAAAGCAGGACGTGACATTAGCATTGCCATCACATTAAAAAAAGGGATTAACTCAGAAAAAAATAAATAATTAAGGCACTAGTGTCGAAAAGAAAATCTTTGATGACCTCACACAGGTCCAAGTCCTCCAAACCGCACTAAAACAAGATGAAAATTAAACCAAAGTGGCGCCACTTTCCAAGATGGCGAACACCCTAGGCCCCACCGCCCATCGCACCCCAAACCAAAACGGCGACGCGTCGTGCTGTTCCCCGCCTTACGACACGCCACCCCCCCTTCCCACGTGCTCCCCTTGTCTCTCCTCACCCTCATGTGGCTCCCACACGTCAGCCATTGCGTAACAAACTGGGTCCATTCTGCAAGCCAAACCACTGTAATACCACGCTGTTCGACACGTCATCTCACACCAACTTCCCTCCCATTTATTCAAAACAAATTTAAAAAAAAAAATTAAATTTGATAATCGTTACTACTTTCAAAATATAAATCATTCTATCAGAGCATATAAAATATATTTTATAGCAAATGAATTAGCTGCAGCCCGTTAGCTATTTATGCATTTTAGCTACAATAAATTGTTTTGAATGAGAGTAAATCTGAGAGAAATGCATATTATACAGGACACAACTTTACTTTCCTTCTCACGAAAAAAAATTATTTTTTAATTCTCCGACCCAACTTTACTTTGCATCGCTCACCAAAAAAATTCAATAAAACGTAATTAAAAACAAAAAAAAAATCATCCCCCTTGAACGCAACATCACTTTGCGTCCAGTGGGGGGCTTTATTTATTTTATTTTTTTTCGACTAAAAATTGATTTTAAATATTAAAAAATACAAAAAAAATTTGAAAAACCGTGGGGACGCAACTTCAATTTGCGTCTGTCACTTTTCTGTTTTTTTTCTTCCGACGCAACTCCACTTTCTGTCTAACATTAAAAAAATAATTAAATAATTCGTTTCGTCCTTCCGACACAACTTCAAAGATCGTCTAGTATTTTTTTGTCTTAAATTGCTATAAAATAGCATTGGACGACTGCAGCAAATGCTAGAAATATTATATATGAATATGTATTTTGTCATTTTTTGATAATCAGGATTGTGGATACTCTTATGAAAAAATTTAGGATTGACAAAAAATACTAATATTTAAAAAAAAAAAATCCAATTTATCTTTTTCTGTCATTTTAGTATTACCTTTTATATATAAAAAAAATGGGTAAAATTCAAAATTAAAAAAATATATATTTGATGACCATTTTAGAATGATAAGATATTTGTCTAAAATAAACTCAAAGAGACTTATATTTAGAAATAAAAAGAAAAAGGTCCGATGACTTATATATATTTTGAAAAAAAACGAAAAGGTACGATGACTTATTATATATTGAAACGGAGTAGATATACAGATGGAGAAGCAGGCGCCGCTGGTCAGTCCGTACTGCAGGCTGCGGTAGGGCTGACGTCATTTCAACTTTTAATTTTTTGCAATTACTTTTTAAATCAGAAAGTGGGGTCCCATGTGAAACCCTGCGACACGTCAAATCAAGCGGCGGCTCTTCCCCTCTCCTCCTTATTAATAAATAGAGGGGCCTTCACCCTCACTCACTCTTCACACCACTGTAATCCATCTCCGTTGCTTTATCTTTCGGGGTGATAGGATGAACGGCGGCGATGTGCACTACCGCGGAGTTCGGAAGAGGCCGTGGGGCCGGTACGCCGCCGAGATCCGCGATCCGTGGAAGAAAACACGGGTATGGCTCGGAACTTTCGACACCCCAGAGGAGGCGGCGATCGCCTACGACCACGCGGCGCGGAATCTGAGGGGAGCGAAGGCCAAAACCAACTTCCCGCCTCTTTATCACGTGCCGCCGCCTCCCCCGCCGCCGATGACGACGACGGCGGCACCGAACTTTCTGGACCTGAATGCTCAGCCTTGTCATCAGGTGAGCTGGCTGGTTGGGACACCGCAGATAGGGATGATGCCACGTCAGCAGGTGGCGGCACCGTCGACGGCCCTGGTGTTGGGGAGCGGTGGAGGTGGTGGAAGGAAGGAGCTGCCGTTCGATCTGAATGAGCCGGCGCCAATGCTGTTTAACTAATGTTAATGCGGAGGGGTTTATGAATGAATAATAACTGGGTTATTATTAGGGTAGTTTTGTAAATAGGGTAAGTTGGTGGTGTTTTTCTGTTGTTATTGTTTCAGTTTAGTTGTTGGAAATTCAGTAGTAAAAACTGGGTTTTTTAGTTTATTTGGTTTACAGTTAAAATCTTTTTTTTTTTGCCCTAATTCTTGTTCATATTTATTTTGCTCTTTAGAAGAATTGATGAGAGTAAGAGATGAGTGCATGAGAAGCGGATTTTTTTTTTTATGAAACAAATTTGGATTAGTTTAGTAGATTGTACAGTCAAAAGCCAATCAACTTTATGACGTGTATACATTAATGCTTTAATTACTACCTAATTAAAAAAAGAAAAAGAAAAAAGCTCAGCAACATAATTCAACTGAGGGTTTGTCTCTTTGACCATCCATATATACACATTCCAGCCTTTTCCTTGAAACGCTTTTTGGTGTCTCACTTTTGTATGAAGCTGGCTTTAGCTTTTTATGCAGTATAGTTTTCAAAAACATTTTTACAACAGTAAAAAATGAAGTGTAGCTAGCTATTTGTATATCTGATGGATGAGAATTGCTGCCCTACTGGTTCAGAATACAGTGGTGAGCAAAGGTGGGGCCCACAAAGAAGATGCTCATGTCTGACGTAGCGCAGCAAATCTTTTGTAGGTTGTGATTCTTGACGAAAGAGAGGATAACTCTGAGAGATGAGGGAATCTTAGATTGCTTGTTGTAGGGTTCAAATGGTGGTATTTATGACATTAAAAAGAAGAGTGGGGGAAAAAGTAAAGAAGAAAATCTTTTGCTGTGCGACTACTCTGTTGGGAAATGAGACTGCAGCTGCCCCCCCACGTCCCCCATCGTATTGTTTGGATTCATTCATGAGAGTATTTTGTGTTTAAAATGAGCTTCACTTTTTTCATCAAAAATGAGCTTCACTTTCTCTTTCTATTTGACTACGTTTTATTAATTACCAGTAACATTACTTTTGTATTAGTTAACGAAGCCACATATTTCTTATTTGTAGAAAAAATAATATTTTCATATAGTATAGTTGTACTCATATTATGAACTTTCTTATACGTAATTTAAAACGTTCATTAAATTTATACATAAAATCAAGTTATTAGGAAACTTCTTTTTTATACATCACATAGTATCAAGTTATTATACTATTAAAAAAGTTATTTATTTTGAAACTGATAAACAATTGTTAAACAATTTAATATTTTATAAGCATACACATAACGATATAAAGATAAAATAAATTATAACGATCATCGATAGAAAATTCTATAAAATATATAAGTATAGATATTTTGTAGGAGTAAATCGACTTCTACGTCTATAAGTAGGAGGCTTTCTCTACTCCTTTTGTATACGTTCATTTTGTTTTCTGTAAAAAGTTAGACAATTGAACATGCATGCAGATTTTATTAAGTTTTTTTTCTTATAGCGAGTAGGATTAGTGATAAGTGACAGTTGAGCGGCGGACAAGACTGCTTCAACCTAGCTAATAGTTGATTAATTAAGGCCTAATAATAAAAATAACGAAAGACTGACTCTGCAAGTGACAGGAGTTAGTGCTACTGCGCTAGGTACGTGATATGAGACATGATACAGTATTTTTTACTGATTGAAACTTAGAAAGAGGAGTCATATCATTTCCAGGACACTCCAAAGCAAAATCTAGCAAAAAGAGAATAGAGCAATTAAATAATTGCATGGAGCAACTCAGTGTAAGATGATAAAAATACATTTTCATTTTCTTAAATTTTTAATCCTCCACTTTCTGACATGCTCCTATTGACAATAAAATAGATACTCTACTATCTTTCCGTGTGTTTGACCTGGTCAACACTTCTATCGTAACTGTTGGATATTTTCTTTAATAAAATAAAATACAGATGAATTGTTTTTATAAGATGATATATAGAAGATGAGATTATTTTCCCATCGGGACATTATCCCCACTTTGTCACCTCCCTAATCTTAGTACCTGGTTTTTTGGGGAGGTTTAGAAAAATTGATAATGGTAAAAATTGCATTAAATTAAGGCCGTACGATTTCAGCACAAATATCAAAATTTTTATATGAAGATTAGTCCTAATGAGTTTCTTTAACAGTTTCGAACATTCTCCAGAATTCTCTACAAGACATGAACCGCTTTCAAGCTAATTAAAAGTAATAGATTAGGCTCACTAAGAGCATCCACAGTCGTTTGCTATTTTTGCCAAATTTTCATTTAATGAGAAATGAATGTTTGCAGTCATTTGCTATTTTGCCATATTTTGGCGAAATCGCTACAGTCCGTTCTCATATTTGAGAAACGAAATGAAGATTCTCAAATTATAGGGACGGAACATGTTGTTCCGTCACATGTTCCATCCTTTTTTTTAATGGGATCAAACGAAACAAGTTGTTTCGTCTAAAGTTATATATATATATATATATATATATATATATATATATATTATCGGACGGTACATGTTGTACCGTCTCAAAAAAAAAAATCTAAAAAATCTCAAACGAGATGTTGTCCCGTCTTAAGCAAATAATTGCTTTGACGGGACAACATGTCCCGTCCAAGAAACCAAGAGGGTTTTTTTTTGTTTTAATTATTAATCTAACCCTAATTAACCACTAATTATCCTAATTAATTATCTACTTAATAATTTAATACTCTAAATCTACTACTAATTAACTAATTAACTTAATCTAATGTAGAATTAAGATTTTATAAATAAATATATTCAAGTGAGAAGGGACATGTTGTGCCGTCCGCTTAAAAAAAAATTCTTGACAAAATTATAACAAAAAAAGACCGTAAGAGATTGTCGAATTGTTATTTCTCATTTGCCATTTTGCCATATTTTTTAGCAAACGATTGTGGATGCTCTAAGAGAGACTCAGCCCATAAGCGTTGTTAGTCAAATCTCTTATCTTTCAAACAAGAGAAATTATCTCTTAAGGAGAGATTCAAACAAAATATAAGGAATTCATATCGATCTAATAGATTCATACCGATCTCCTAAACTGTTTTTCAAGCCTATAAAGACCCTCCCTCCTCCTCAGTTAGAAAGTAATTCACAATTTCTCTCTCTAGTTCTGACTTGAGCGTCGGAGGGTCTGTTGTCGGGGCCACCCCTGGTGTTTCTAGATTTTTGCATGTCCATCAGCCTCGTCAGCAACCGTCAGATTCAGATCATAATGTTCAATCAATAATCCATATCCAATCTCATGAGCTCTAACTAATTATCATGACAACGATCAAAAGTCAGATCTTTAGTAGTTTCCTTCAAATATAAACTCATTATTTGTTTGCTCCTACACCAAAATAAGCAGCAACAATAATGTAGCCACCCTAGCCTTCGTAGCTCTCACACTTTCTCCACTTTTTCACACACACACACACACACTTGAAGTTTTTAACAATGGCTAGTTGGCCTTTCACCTCTCTCTCTTTCTCATATATATATATATGGGTAAAAGAGATATGAGCAACTTGCTCATTTAGTAAATGAGCAATTGATTATGTGGTATGCATGTGATAAATGTTGGATGTATATGTATATTCTCAGTATAATAGGATAATATTGTGTATATTATTCTATGGGGCAACACGGGTTTACACGTGTTATGTATTAATTATTAGAACGGGTTGAGTGGGCTAAAAGCCCAGTACCCTAAACCCAGTCTAATCTCTATATAAGCTAGTCTAGAGGTAGTGCTCTGTGATATTCCAATACTGATAAGCAGGGTATAATATCTTAAGCGGCTAGAGATTAACCCTAACCCTAATTTCTCCAAATCAGTATTAACAATCTTAAGATATTAGAAACTCAATTACCTTCGACCGTAGCAGCCGTCGCTGCTTCCTCCGACCACGGTGGGCACCGCTGCGATCTCCAATCAGAAGAGATGCCGACGTCGTCATCACAGATCAGCTTCGCCGTCGACTTTGCAGATCCAGATCTGGTCGTCGTCGCAGATCACGAACGGAGTCATCGTCGCGGATCCCGATCAAGGTCGCCACCGCCGCCGGGCAGAACCTTCGCTGGTGTCGCCGACGTCGACGCAACCAACGCCGCCTCACAGCCAGTCGCCGGCCCACCCACTTCATCTCTCTCTTCCTGAGCACCCAACAGAGAGAGTGAAAGGGATCGAGAGAGTGCACCCCGGCCGTCGCTGCCGTCGCAGGGGGCGCGAGCCGCCGTCGCTGCCGTTGCGGGGGCACGAGCAGCGAGCCGCCGTCGCTGCCATCGCAGGGGGCGCGAGCCGCCATCGCTGTCGTCGCGGGGGCGCGAGCAGCGAGCCGCCGTCGCTGGGCGAGAGCCGTCGGAGGTCGCCGAACCACCCTCTGGAGACTGTAGTACGTGCTGCCTCTTCCTCCACCATTATATCCATTGGTCTTTGTGTGAGATTGAAGGAGAAGAAGGAGACTACTGAGATCCAAAATTTTGATTTTTTTCAATTGGTGGATTATGGTATTCTGTGTTCGGATGGTTGGAGCAGATCCAGATTCAGATCCAGTCCAACAGCTTCTCTATTGGTTGGTGACTGCTGTTTGGTGTTTGGACTGTTGGATCAGATCCAGATCCAGTCAAAATGAATCAAATCTAGATCTAACTAGTACAGACAACCCATTGGATATTGATTTGTAGTCCGTGTTTGGGCAGAAGACGGGATTTGCTGCAGATATAAATTAAAGATAAGTTATTCACCAAATTTAAATTGTTATTTAATTATTTGTTTGAATTTTGTTGCTAAGTGCTAAAGTTCAAAACCATATTAAGCATTGTTTAATTAAATACAAATCTGAATAACTGCTTTGGCTACGTGCTATGGATCAAATATTTATTTTGATAAATTATAGTTTCGACTATAAAGTTTGGATCTCCAAATTAAATTGTTGCTAGAATTAAACGGTGTCAATAATTTGTTTAATTGGCTAATCTTTAACAATTTGATGAATGTAGGAACTTCAAAGTTACCTACAAATTGCGTGTTGGAGACGATGGATATGCATTACGGTTGAATAAGTCTGCACTACGCAGGCTTCTCCATCGAATTTGGAAAACACTTCTAACTTGAAGTGTCGGTATGATCTACTCTAACTTTCTATTTTCATGTGATGAATGTGTTAACGTTCTGTGCATTTGATCATATGATTGAGAGTTTTAGATCATAGTTATTCTCGCTTTGGAAAACTAGCATGTTTAGGGTTGTTAAGTATTTTATCATACTATGTGTATAGATATTTTGACAAATCCATTGTTTGCACTTTGTGTGAGATTATATATTTGCTTCTCTAATAATTAAATTTTTTGTATAAGATCTATGACAAATGTCCGTAACTTAGATAGGAGCATCCTGTAATGCAGAATATGACTCCATTATTTACGTTTTGTTCTTTATCGTTCATTGTACTGTGTGTGCAAAATTGAATTATAAAATATGGGTCATTATCTCGCTTAGTGTTTCGAAGATGATGAAGAACGAATAAAAAAAATATAGCTCAATTTGTTTGAGCACAGGGACATTGTTAGAATCACTAGAGAAAGCGAACAATTTTTGTGATAGAGTAATCTTGTATTAGCTCTTATAAGGTGCATATATTGTCAATCGCATGTATAAGCTGAGTTTAACAAATGAGACAATTAATAATAATAGTTCTAATTGTGTTCTTGAACAATAACATATTTGGCTAGGATTTGAGAACTATATATTCAATTGTCTGTGAGGAAATGTGATCTAATTATCAAAAATGTGGGGAAAATGGAGTTAAAAGCTATTTTGCCAAAAGTTTTAACATCCAAGTTGTTTTGAGATTTAGAATCACTATGAACTATATATTAAATTGTTTGTTCTTGTTAAAACTCATAACTCTGCTAAATGACACTTCATTAAATATGACAAATATAAAAGTTGTGCTCAGATTATGATTACTAGAAAATCATTTAGTATGGTCTCTAGGAGCACACAACTTCTTGAGTCAATACATTCTGATATTTGTGATCTCAGTAGCTTTGTGACTATATGAGACGATTGTTGGTCAGAAGTATTTAATCACCTATGTAGATGATTATTGAATGTTTGTCATACATATATGGAGGCTGTAACACTCGTTATTGTGATAAATTAAAATCTAGTTAAATGCTAAAAATCAAGGGTTCAGTGTTGATGGAGGTGGTGAATATGTTTAACAACTTTAGAGAAGTTTGCATTGGGCATAATCTCCACTGCACTCTCCTTACAACAATCAAACAGTATTGATAAAAGTTAGAATCAAACTCTTAGTGGAATGTTGAATTCTATATTATTGACTGTTGTTTGTCTTGTGTAATAATGAGTGATGTTGTATTGTTAATCATATCTCTAATGTGTTACTACACCTTAAATTGAATACACCTTGTAAATCATAGCATGAAAACACAATAATTTTTTTAAAAGTGGAAATTTGTGTTGTGATACATTTGTTAGAGTACATGACCCTAGAAGGCCTAAAGTAGGACCTACAACAAATATTTGTGTGTTTAGAAAGTGCAGAATGTAGTTCTGTGGACAGATGTTGGATCTATCTAATTTGTGTTAGAAGAATCTAGACTTGCAAAGTTCTTTGAAGATGTGTTCATCAAAGATAAATGTATGAACAGTCTAGTCCTACAGACACGTTCAATGATTCACAGTTGGAATCAAGAACCAGCCTTACTGACACTTAAAACCTGAATGACAAATGAACTAAGAATAGTCTTTAGTAGACAATGAGATGATTTTGTGTCATACAATAATACTTCAATTTAGTTGATCTGCCAAAAGAGGCTAAAACTATAGTAAGTAAGTGGGGTTTTGTAGAAGAAACTTAATTTTGATTGTTAAGTAGCAATTTTAATGCTTTTTAGTAGCAAACAGATTGACTGAGAAAATGGGATAGATTTGTTTGATGTTTACTCACATGTTGGTCATATTGCTACAATAAGTATTCTTCTTACCCTTACATCTATTGAAAATTTTGTCATTCATAAAGAATATTTAAAAGTTCTGTACGTGATATTTTGTACTGAACAGTTTTGTACTGGAAAGTTTTGAACCAATATGTTTAGTGAACTAGATTTACAATTTAGTAAAATCATCGTATGCTTTAAAACATGTAATATAGCTAGCATACAAATATTTTGACAAATTTCTCAAAGAGCCTAGTATATGAATTAAGTAATTCAGATCAGTGCCTTTAACTTTGTGGTGTGTCAAATATAATGGCTATTATTTACTTGGTTTTATTGACATGCTTGTTGATTGGAAGTGACATCTCTATTCTAAATAGAGTTAAAATTGTGCTATCCAAATAAATTTAGCACCTAAATAGTGTGGACACCATATTATGTATAAGGGTGAGTTTTGGTTGGCAAGGGATAACCCTTAGTCAAACTCGATAAATCAATAATGTGTTTCAAAAGTGGGGATATAGTGATCGAAAATGTGTTTTGAAACACCTTATGGATACAAAGGTTGACACCTTATGATGGTGCAACTATGAGACATGTAGATCATTCTAAAAGAATTAAAAGTCTCGTGTATACAAAGATCTGCACTAGAATAAACATAGCCTTTGAGGTAGGTATGATCTGCAGATTTACTAATAATCCCATACACATTTGAGTGCCCTTAAGAGGCTAATGAGATACCTGAGTGGTACTCAAGAGTTTGCTTTGTGCTACTCAAAGTTTAGTGAAAGTCGACAACTAGTGGATATGTATTCGCACTAGGAGGAGCAAAATAGGCAAGCAAGTGTTGCGTTCTCATCCAAGAAATCAGACCTCTATGTGTTATCCTCTGCAGGGGAAGAGGCTGAGTGGATTGAATAACTTATTGCTAATCATCCATTTGAGAAGTTTAATGTAAATTCTCAATTCTGTTATGCGACTATTAAGCTATGATGCACTGTAGCTCATAGCTCACTGTATAATAGTAAGAGGAGTATATTAAGGCTGAAAGAAGCCTAGTTGAACTTTCTCATAGATAAAGTGCAATTGTGACAAGTATGGCCAATGCTCTTGCTAAGAGACTTGAAAGTGATCTAATTATCAAAACTGTGGGGGAAATGGAGTTAAAAGCTATTGAGTCAAAAGCTTTAGCATCCAAGTTGTTTTGAGATTTAGAATCCAATTGGAGCCATAGAGAAGTTCAAACTGAAGCATCAATTTTAGGCAGTTGACATGCTTTAGATAATTTGAAAAATTCTATGTAAATTCTGTTAATATATAATTTCATTCCAATTTTGATGATGCTATATATTTTCATAATCTACTTAGAATCATCTCATTATTCCAAAAGAAAGCATGAAAACTTGTCGATGTGTTTTCGATGTTTAGAATGGTTGTTATATCATTCCAATTCTGATGATATAACTCTTTTATGGATTCATGTTTCATTCCAATTTTGATGATTCAGAATTAACCATAATTGATTTGACTGTTCTATTATTCCAATATGAAACATAGTATAGTTCTTGTGTGGAAACTATAATAGTTCTTGTTCTTTATTTTATTAAAGAAACTTGATTGTGATGCTTGCGTTACATTTTGCTAAGCTATCGTTGAATTGTACTAAGTTCTTTAGTAAAACCAGATACTTTATGAAATTTGCTAGAATTCTTAGAGATATGTCTCTTGATATTCTTGTTTTCAATAAGCTAGCAAAGATGGAGGAGTTAAATCTGTCAACATAGATTTCAGAATAATGATTTGCTCAAAATGGAGGAGTAAATATAAAGCAGCTTGCAAGGATATAGTTTTGGTTTATTTATCGAAAGAATAAATTTGCCACTTGCTTGATAAAACTTCTGTTGAGTTTAAGACTCTTGTGTTCATGAGCTTAAAACTCATATTTTGTTCTTGAAGTTTATTTGCTTTGATTGATTTTGAAACTATGACAATTTCTCTAGTTGGTTTAGTCACTGTGAACTATTCTGTTCTGATATGGTTTTAGAACTATTTGATTATTTTGGTTTAGTCATATTTGAACTATTCAAGTTATAATTGATTTAGTCTATTATCCATGTTCTTTATGATTCAATAATATTTGAATTTTTGTGATCCAATATTATAACATTGCTTAGCCTAATATATTGAGAATATAGGAGGAGATTGTTGGATGTATATGTATATTCTCAGTATAATAGGATAATATTGTGTATATTATTCTATGGGGCAACACGGGTTTACACGTGTTATGTATTAATTATTGGAACGGGTTGAGTGGGCTAAAAGCCCAGTATCCTAAACCCAGTCTAATCTCTATATAAGCTGGTCTAGAGGTAGTGCTCTGTGATATTCCAATACTGATAAGCAGGGTATAATATCTTAAGCGGCTAGAGATTAACCCTAACCCTAATTTCCCCAAATCAGTATTAACAATAAATTGGATAACTAATCCTTTTAAGGATTTTTCAATCACATGTATGCCACATCATCAATTGCTTATTTACTAAATGAGCAAGTTGCTCATAACCCTTTTTTCCTATATATATATATATATATATATTGGCAATTCATTAGTGAAGAATAAAAACCAAGATTTTTTTAGAAAAAAAGTCCTTAAACTCTCATCTATCTTCTTTCTATTTTACGCACTATGTGTACTCTTACAGAGACCTGGTCAAATGGCTTAGTTCCAGGCATAGTCTACTATGGTTTTTGCGGTTAAAGTAGTTGTTAATAGGTGTAAGTTCAAGGTCGGAAGCTACTTGCAATGAATACATAGTATAAAATTCTCAACTATAACTTTCTTTAACATATTTATGTGATTTATCTATTTAAACCAGTTTTCATTTGAATTTCCTTCTTTTTTTTTCTTTTTTTTTTTTGGGGGGGGGGGGGGGGGGGGGGGGGGGAGAATGGAGTTATTTTTCCATGGGTGCATTGCTGCACTTTGTCACCTTCACCCTATTCTTAATAGCTGGTGTTTTGGAGGTATAGGAAAACAATGTTGTCACCATAGCCTTAGTAGCCCTCACATTTTCTCCACGTGTACAATTGAAGTTTTTAATAGTGGCTGGTTGGCATTTCACCTCTATATATTTATTGATTGTTCATCAATGAAGAATAACAACCTACAAAAATTAAGAACAAATCCCTAAACTCTCGTCTATCTTCAATCTCTATTATTCTCTCTATTTTACATATAAGGCTGAGCATTTGAAGAAATTAAAATGGGAAAATCATGTCTTCCACTTATTCGTGCCAGGAGAAGACTACAATTTGATTGGAGGGTTGTGCCACTAGGGAGTGTCTTGCCACTAAAGTCTTGCACGTTGGACTACAATAATTTCTTAGGACAGTGAAAATACGCCTCACCTTCGACATACCGCATTCTTAAACCCTTGATCTCATTTTTATTTCACTCATTTTTTATTATATGATAATCACTGAAATTGTTATCATTTATAAATTAGATCTAACAATCTAAGTAATTATTTACTTTGTTAGATCCTTGCATATAGTAGTTATACTTTCTAGTTGCTCTCAGGTTATTTGTTTTATGTTTAAAATGTATTGTTTGCTTTTGAGCCCAACCAACGGTAGTTTTATGAAATCAGTAGTTTTTCTTTAGCATGCTTTAGAATATATGTTCATCTTGTTGACTTAGATTAATAATTATATTCAAGTCTTGTTTAAAACAGTAGCTCTAGTAACTTTAATTCCTTGCATGCGTTAGCTATTGATTTTTTTATCTTTTCATATTATTTAAAGTTTTGATAAAGATAGTAACTAAATTTTATTTGTTGATGAAAATTAGTACCCTTACACTACTACAAGTATTCATGTAGCTAATATCAACCAGTTGACCTGCATGTTGTAATCACTTGTTATATTTGAGATTATCTATACAATCCTACATACTGGACAAGGACTTTCCTTCTTTGTTTTCCTTTTTCCAATTGTTGTTGTTCTAACTTCTACAAGCTACACTATATAATAAAAACTTGAATTTTGCAAATCATAAATATAGCACTTTATTGTTGAACGAAATAAAATAAGTTTGTTACCATGATATTGATTGTGAATTTTTTTAATACTACAGTCTTTATTTGTGTGATTTCATTGGTTGACTTTAAGGATGATTCTCGCTCCGTCAAACCCGAAAAATTTTTGAAGCTTAACTTTAAGCATTGCCAAAAGAAATTGAGTTTTCGATTGACTACCCTAGGACTCATGTCTGCCTTAGATGCTCCCACTACCCCTAACCATGTGAATGAGACTCCCCGTCAAAGCAAAAGATTAACCATTACTACTTTGACTTCCAAATCTAAAGTTCCTAAATACATAGAATTTCATTGCTTGCTCCGTACCCTTAGTGTCTTGTCCAATAGCTTGTATGACATCTATTCTAATTCACATCGGCCAAAGAACTATGGGATGCTCATGAAGCCGGGTATGGGTTAAATGATGTTGCCACTCATTCGGTTTAATGAATCCTCTTTCAATGATTTTAAATTAGTTGATGATAAACATATTAATGACCAACTGCATGAGTTCTAAAACCATATTAGATATTTAGAATCCAAAGGTTCTATTTTTTGAAATGACCATAAAATTTCTTGCATTATTGACAAACTCTCTTCTAGTTGGTCTTCCTTCACTACAAAACTTAGACATGAACAAGTTGACCTTACATTTTAAGAAGTCGTAATTAGAGTACGGGTTGAAGATAGACATAGGTAGAAAGATAAGACCAAAATAGAACCCAAGCCAATAGTCAACCTAACTTAGAATCCAAATGGCCAAAAAAATAAACCATTCAAACCCAAGTTTAAGAAGATATTCAAGAAGAATTTTAGGAACAACCATTTTCATAACCACCCTTAAATGGTCTCAAATTTCAAAATAAAATTTGTTGTGTGTGGGAGAACCGATCACTTTGTTAATGAGTGCTACTTCAAGAAAACCGAGCCAATTAAAGAACTTCCCAAGGACCAGGGTGCTTCAAACCTCAAGTCAACTAATTGACGCATGAAACTCAGATTCTACCTTTAGGTTTGTAAACTATATTCCTACAATTAATCTCACTCTTCGCTCTAATGACTAGTGGTTAGATGGTGGTTAGATACTGGAGCGAATGTACATGTTTGTTTTGTCTACTCAAGGTTTTCTAATCATCAGGAATCGATTAGAGGAGATGTGGTTATAGAGGACGACTCCGCAGCACATGTAGTAGGAAAATGATGAATTGCATGTTCTTGTGATGAAATTCGAAAAGACTTTAACCCATCTGAATGTTTTGCATGTTCCCACCGTTAGGAGGAATGTAATTAGTGGGTCTATTTTGTTTAGTGTTGGATATAAGATTGTTTTCAAATCCAAAAAAGTTTGTAATTTCTAAGGATGATATTTTTGTCGGGAAAAAGGTTTCATGTGTGATGGATTGTTTAATCTTAATATAACTTTTAATATTATTAATGAAAATTATTCTCCTGCTATTTTGAATTTTGAAAATGATTATTGTTTATGGCATGATAGACTTTGTCATGTAAACTTAGGTTTTATTAAGCAAATGATACATACAAATTTATTGCCTAAATTTGATTAGAGCCAAAAATAATAAGTGTGAAAAATGTGCCCAATGTAAACACACTAGAAAACCATTTCCTAATATTGTTAGAAATTCGGATCCACTTGAGCTTGTGCATAGTGATGTGTGTGATTTAACTAGAAATCTCACTATAGGTGGTAGAATATATTTTGTTACAGTTATTGATGATTATTCTAGATATTGCTATATTTATTTGTTTAAGAATAAATATGAAGTGCTTAAACACTTTAAGATTTATAAAGCTGAAGTTGAATATCAACTTGAAAAGAAGATAAAGATTCTTAGATTTTACCGAGAAGTAGAATAAACTTTAAATGAAGTAACTCAGTTATGTCAAGAACATGAGATCATTTACAAGGTGACTGCTCCCTACACTCAGTCAAATGGCATTGCTGAAAAGAATTAGAACATTGATGGATACAGTGAATTCTATGCTTGTTAGTTTTGATGCTTCTGGTAAATAGGCTTTCTTGAATTAACCATCTTATAGTTTGTGGTTGTTTAGCAAAAATAGGTGTTCTCAGACCTAAGAAGAGAAAATTAGGATCTAAAACTGTATTTGTCATATGTATTGGATATGCTAATGATATTAATATCAATAGATTTCTTATTATCCATTCTGACATTAGTGAGATCTATAGTAACTGTATTTATATAATATATGGATGCTACATATTTTGATAATATCTTCCTTATAAAACTAGGATCCCTAGTCAACCAACAGATCCTTCGTCTAGATCTTCTCTTGACATTCTGAGCATATCCGAACCCGGTATTTCCTTACCTTTTGAGCATGTGTCTGAACATGAACTTAGGAGAAGTGAGAGAGTTAGAGTTAAGAAAGAATTTGGTGAAGATTATTTTGTGTATCTTATAGAAAGTGGGTCATATACCTATGTTGATGCTATGTCTAGACCTGATGCTCCCTTTTGGAAGGAAGCTGTAGATAGTGAGCTTAGATCGATTATAGAAAATCACACTTGGTAACTTACTAATTTACCTCCTTGTTGTAAAGCCGTAGGTTGTAGATGGATATTTAATAAGAAATTGAAAGCTGATGGATCTATTGATAAATATAAAGCTAGGTTAGTAGCTAAGGGTTATACACAAAAAAATGTATTGATTATTTTGACACTTACTTTCCTATTGTTAGAATTACTACCATAAGAACTCTTCTTACATTTGCTTATATTCATAAATTGTTATTTCACCAAATGGATGTTAAAACTGTGTTTCTTAATGGTGACTTAGAAGAAGAGATTTGCATAGAACAACATGAAGGTTTTGTTATAAGGATAAAAGAATAAAGTATGTAAACTAGTTAAATTATTGTATGGTTTGAAACAAGCGTCTAAGCAATGACATCATAAATTTAATGTTACGATTTGCAAATATGGATTTATTTCAATGAATATGATAAATGTATTTACATTACACGAATTGGTTCTTAGTGCATTATTTTATGCTTATATGTTGATGAAATTTTTATATTTAGCAAAATCAGTGATCTTGGTCATGATGTGAAACAATATCTTGCTAATAACTTTGAAATGAAAGATCTTGGAGAATGAATGTCATACTTGGCATGAAAATATCTAGAACCGATAAAGGCTTATCAATGTCATTGTCACATTCTATAGACTCCATGCTTAAGAAATATAATTATCATGATTGTAAACCTGTTTCTACTCCATATGACCCGAGCATAGCATTAAATAAGAACAATGATGAGCCAGTTGCTCAATTAAAATATTCACAAATGATTGGATTATTGTTGTATATTTCAAATAGAATTAGACTTGACATTGCATATGCTGTGAGTATATGTCACGTCCCGCTTCCCAGAATACGGGAACACAGGCACGTAACTGAGGCCCAGCGAATGATGCGAATGCATCATTCACAAGCTGTATAGTTAACTCAACAACAAGATAACAATATCAACCATGCAAGCATGTAAAATCACAATAGGATAACAAAGTACATGACATAGTATATGACATAATACAGGATATAACCAACAACTGGAAAAGAAATATAGTTACGAGTCAAACATGCCCGGATTACAATAAAGAGTACATGAATAAAATAAGAACTAAAGTAGCATGGAAATAAACAAGACTAAAATCTTTGCTCAGCAACACCTTCGGGTAATTCTCCATCTGGACCTGCAAGTATATTATTACAAAAAGAAGAAACAAAGAGGTACTCATTAATGCAAGTCAAGGACCACAAGTGGTACAAGCTAACGGGATAGTACAAAACAAAACAAAAGCAGGGGAAGAATGGAGAATCAAGAATCATATAGTAGGAGAAATACAATATGCAAACAGACATCATGGAACAATTGACATGCATGTAAACAAGTAATTAAATCCATAGGAACATGTAAATGAGTAAGCAAGCAAACGTGTCAACATGAACGCGTAACATATAAACAAGTAAGCAAGTCATCATGAATATGTAACATATAATTGGATCATGCAAGTGTACGTATTAATATCATGTCTTTTATTAATCCTTTCTAGGTAGCACTTCATGCGTTCCATACCACATGGTTGCTACTATCAATCAAGTGAATGCTTAGACTAGTGGTGGATTTTATAGGTCACGTACTCGGAAAAAAAATATGTCAAGTATATCTTGTATCAAGATACGTGCAATGTGGAACATTGTGTAACATGTAGCGTGAAACATAAAACATACAATTCGCAAACTTGCAACTTGTAATTTGCAATTTGCATTGGGAAACTACGAGCTCCCGTCCGAGTACGCTCTTCTATATTACCCACTACTAAATTTTTTCCCTTATACCCCAGCTTGTTATCTTTTTATTACAATCAACATGAACAATAACTATATGTAACAACAAGGACAGGTAACATGGCAGGATCGAGTATCAAGACTTATGCAATGCAAGAAAACATACTTTTGGGTTTATAAAACATGTTGGTGTGATCAATGGCATGAGCAAACTTAATCAAGAGTAAAAGATATTATAACAATATGCAAACTAATAACAATTAATTCATGCATAACATCCTATTTAGTTCTAAGTGTATATATGTATATCATGTTCATGCGATGCATATGGTGACAAAGTATTCACGATCATGTATGAATACGAGATCAATAAATTATGTATAATACGAATAGAGTCAAGGAATTTACTTGCGGTATTTTGCAAAGGAGCTTGTACTAGAACAAATGAATTTGTACAAGAGATACTTGCCTGTTAGTCGACGAAGATGATATTGAAGATAAGAATAATGGGATCAGAATCCCGGACAGCGAAATACGTGCAAGATATGTGGCAGCCATGCCAAAATAGCAACCTCCCAAAATAGTAAACAGCAACTCCACTAAAGCAAAAAAATCCCTTCAATAACTCCAAGACAGCAAACACTCTAGTCCAATCCCCTACTCCACAACACCAAACACCAATACAACTAAACAGCAACCAAATTGAATCCCAAAAACACCCTGTCTCTTTCTTCCCAAAATCAACAGAGGGGGAGAGAGAGAAAGAGAGTGCGGGAGAAGTGGGAGTGCGATGGAAGCGGCTAAGTCGAGTGGAAGAAGGAGGAAGAAGGTGAGTGGCGGAGCGGGGTTGGAGCAGGGTGCTATGGAGTTCGAGTGGAAGGGGAGAATGGCGGAGAGTGGAGGTGGAGCTCTGACTTCGACCATGGCAGATGGCGTCGACTGGCGGGGCTTGAAGACGATGGCGGAGGACGGCACTTGGTTGTCGAGGCTGGAGCAGGTGATGGCGGAGAAGGCGGCGCATCGATGGAGAAGTCGAGGAGGAGGTGCTCGAAGGTAGGGGTGAGCACAGGCGGAGGCTCGAATGGGGGTTCGAGGAGGAGTGGTCGAGCGAGGGTTCGAGAGAAGGCGAAGCTTCGATGGGCAAGGAAGGAGGACGATGGTGGAGGCTCACAGTAGTGGAGAAGCGGCATAGGGGAACGGACTGGTCGGTGAGGGGATGGCGACGGAGCGGAAGTCGACTGGAGGCGTCGACGAGAAGGTGTGGCCGTGCGAAGAAGACGAGAAGTTAGGGGGTCCTCTGGTGGTGCCGGCAGGAGAACGGTGGTCGAGCGGCGGGGACTGGCGGCAAGGCGAGAGTGAGAGGGAAGATGGAGGAAGGAGGAGAGGGAGACGAGGGGAGAATGGGTTTGTGTTTTTGGTTTTGAAAAATAGAGGAGGAGGGAGAAGAGAGGAACCCGGGGGGGGGTTTGTATAATAATATAATAAGTAATGAAGTAGTAGGGTGAGAGAGAGTGGGGGTAGTTATGAGGAGCATGGGGGATTGTGCAGGTACGGGAATTGAAAAGTGGTCAGTTGGAGTACGGGACAGAAAAGTGGGGTGTGAAGAATTTGTATACGTGTAAGTGTAGGATAAATCTGTACAAATATGGGTACTGGGTTTGGGCTTTAATAATGGGTCAAGGAGATCCAATAGGCTTTAATAATGGGTAAAATAAAATAATAACAGTATTATTGGCTGGGTTGGGCTTCAAAATATTTAATTAAATCAATTAGGGTATTGGGCTAAATTTTGGGCTCAGATTAATTTAATAAAATCAAATACGAATTTGGGCTTAGAATAAACAATTGGGTTTCAGATTAACAAATAATAAAATTAAAATAAAAAATTGGGCTTTTAACATAGTTAAACAATTTGGCTTTGAACTAAATATTAAACAATCGAATAATTTGTATATTGGGCTCATAAAATAGTTTAAATAATAAAATGAATTCAGAAAGAATAGTTATAAGATACTGAGGATTTAAATACGGAAAAATACTTTTTTTATTATTTTTAAAAATATGTATTAATGGAAACAGGGGTTACAGTATACTCAGTAGATATACTCATAATCTCGGTAAAGAACATTGCATTAGATAGAGTTTTGAAATATTTACGTAATACATTAAATTATGCATTATTGTATACTGGATATTCTAACATATTAGAGAGGTAGTCTGATGCCAATTGGGTAACAGATTCACATGATGTGAAATCCACTTTTGGGTATATGTTATTATTAGGTGGTGCCATTGTATCATGTGGTTCTGTGAAACAAACCGTGATTGCCAGAAGCACCATGGCAGTAGAGCTTATAGCTCTTAATACTGTTTGCTAAAAAAACAAGATAGATTAGAGATTTACTTATTGATTTATCACTGACAGTTCAATACTTGTTGTTCCTATGTATTATGATAATAAATGTGTTATTGACTTATTGAAGCAGGATATTATAAATGAAAATTTTGGTAGACATCTGCAGATAAGATACAAATCAATCAAGGAGTTCTTGTCTCATTATGTGACTATAGGTTATGTGAATTCGGAGCAGAATCTATCTAATCATCTGACTAAGGGTTTCGAAAGGGATGGATTAAGCCCACAAAGGGGTCATCGACGATATAAACCTTGATGCGTCCATGAAAGTTCAAAGGGTAGAAATAAGTTGGACTGGTGATCCCGTAGGAGCACTAACGTTACTTTGGGGTAGTACCTAGGTACATTTATTCCAACCGCATTCCTATGGTGATATAATGCTCATATGTGTTGATATTACTGTAGGATAATGGCTCGATTCTGGTTCAGATTGTTTTGGAGTATCTGCAGCAAATGAAAGTTACAGTATCAGTCGACTGAGAGAAGGATCAGGCGACTGTCCAGAGAGTTTTCGAAGGCTAAAGATACAAGCAGCAGCAGAGCAGCAGTCGACTGATCGGTCGACTGCCAGAAGGATTGCCAGTCGACTGGTAAGTCGACCAGTCGACTGTCGACGGGATTTTGAACTAGATCAGGCCCAATTCGAAAAGGCCCAATAGTTTCCCTATAAATACACTTGTTAGGGTTTTGTAATCTGAGACGAAAATTAGAGATCCCTAATTCGGTTTTGCAGCCGTCATTATTTGTAAGGGTTTGTTTTCGCCCATTGGTGATAATTTGAAGAAGAAGAAACCCCAACCGCCCCGTGGATATAGGCATGTATTTTGCCGAACCACATTAAATCTGTGTGTCCTTTTGTGTTGGTTTGTTTTGTGTTTTCTCGCTGGTTCTCTCTTTGTATTCCGCATTGATTCTTGTTGGTTTGATTCGTATTCGCGCACAACAAGTGGTATCAGAGCTTTTGGTTCGACCTAGAGGGAGATGGCGGGTGATGCAGATGCAACCAAGGAAGTTGTGGGATCAAGTTCATCAAGAACAACGATTCACAACGCAAAATTTGAAGTTGAAAAATTTGATGGGACAAACAATTTCGGGATGTGGCAATGTGAGGTTTTGGATGTTCTTGTTCAACAAGAACAAGATGTTGCTTTGGAAGTTGAAAAACCTAAGGATATGTCCGAAGCAGATTGGAAGAAGTTGAATCGAGTTGCGTGTGGGACTATTCGGCTCTTTATTGAGAAGGCTCAGAAGTACGATTTGATGAGGGATACCATTGCTGCGGTGTTGTGGAAGAAGCTCGAAGACAAATACATGAGGAAAAGTTTGGAGAATCGGCTGTATTTGAAGAAGAGACTTTTTCGCTTCACCTATACGGAAGGTATGTCTATGAATGCTCATGTTGAATCATTTAATAAATTATTGGCTGATTTGTTAAATTTGGATGAGCAAATTAAGGATGAGGATAAAGCCCTAATTCTGTTGAATTCATTACCTGAAAGTTATGATCATTTAGCAACTACTTTATTATATGGAAAGGATACAGTGAAATATGAAGATGTTGCAAATGCTTTGTTGAATAATGAAACTAGGAGAAGGGATAAGATGGTTGATAGAGAAACTTCTGAAGCGTTGATTGTAAGGGGCAGGACTGAGACTAGATCTGAGTCCAAATCTGGGAAAAAGGGAAACAAATCTCGTTCTAAATCGAGAGGAGTTTCAAAGGACAGGAAAATACCGGCCAAAGATGAATGTGCTTTCTGTCATGAAAGGGGGCATTGGAAAAAGGATTGTCCAAAGCTACGAAATAAGGGAAATTCGACTGCAAATGTGACTGTTGATAATTTAGAAAGTGGCGAGGATTTTTCTTTTGCACTTGCTTCTAGTCCCTCACTTTATCAAGAAGTATGGTTTCTTGATACAGCAGCCTCCTATCATATGTCTTGGAAAAAGGAGTGGTTTACTTCTTTGGAGTATATGGATGGTGGTGTAGTTTTGATGGGAAATGATGCACCTTGTAAGAAGGTAGGAATCGGGAAGATTGAATTGCTAATGCACGATGGTCTTATTAGGGAGCTTTCAGATGTATGGTATGTTCCAGATTTGAAAAAGAATCTGATTTCACTAGGTGCTTTGGAGGCCAGTGGTTTGAAATTTGCTAGTGAAGGTGGCATTCTGAAGGTGACTAGCGGATCACTCGTGGTGATGAAAGGGCAAAGAAAAAGGAACTTGTTTTTCTTGCAGGGAAAAACATATTTGGGTCAGGCTGCCAGTGTAACTGAAAGGCCTAAACAGGTTGTTCCCGACTCTACTAGGTTGTGGCATATGCGACTCGGGCATGCAGGAGAAAAGGCCTTGCAAGGGCTTGTGAAGCAAGGGTTGCTTAAAGATGCTAAAGGGTGCAAGTTGGAATTTTGTGAACATTGTGTTTTGGGTAAGCAAACTAGGGTGAAATTTGGTACAGCTGTACATCAGACAAAGGGTATCCTCGATTATGTGCACACAGATGTTTGGGGCCCTACTCAGACACCTTCTATGAGTGGTAGACACTGGTTTGTTACTTTTGTTGATGATTACTCCAGACGAGTTTGGGTATATACCATGAAGCACAAAGATGAAGTTTTGACATTGTTCACAAGTTGGAAGAAGAAAGTTGAAAATCAGACTGGTAGGAAGATTAAGGTTCTGAGGTCAGATAATGGAGGGGAATACAAGAACGATCCGTTTCTGAAGTTGTGTGAAGATGAAGGGATCCAGAGGCACTTCACAGTTAGGAAGACTCCACAGCAAAATGGGGTTGCAGAAAGGATGAACAGAACCTTACTTGAGAAGGTGAGATGTATGTTAGCACAGTCTGGATTGAAGAAGACATTTTGGGCAGAAGTTGTTATATATGCAAGCCACATCGTCAACCGTTTACCATCAACAGCACTTGAAGGCAAAACGCCTATTGAGGTATGGAGTGGTAAACCTGCATCTGATTATAGTTTTTTGCATATATTTGGTTGTCCTGCTTATTTTCATGTAACTGAAACTAAACTTGATGCGAGAGCCAAGAAGGCTATATTTGTTGGTTTTAGTACTGGTGTCAAAGGTTACAGGTTGTGGTGTCCAGAACAGAAGAAGTTAGTAATCAGCAGAGATGTCACTTTTGATGAGACCAGCATGATCAGCTCGGGACAGTCGACTGATGGTATGGGACAGTCGACTGGTGAGCAGCAGAAGAGTGGGACAGTTCTTCAACAGGTGAGTAGAAGAAGTTCGGGACAGTCGACTGATGAACAGGAGCAGTCGACTGGTGGTCCAGAACAGCAGAATTGTGGGAGCTCGGGACAGTCGACTGGTGGCAATAACCAGTCGACTGGTAGGAGAGTTTTCCAACAGGTGGAGTTAGAAAAGTTGTCAGTTGAAAATCCTGTTCCTGTCCAAGATGAAGATGATGTGGTTGATACTGAGAATGATGAAGAAGTTCCTATTCAGCAGGAAGAATCAATTGCAGTAAGAAGGCAAAGAAGAGATATCAAACGACCGTCTCGTTTCACAGATACAGTTGCATTTGCTCTTCCCATTGTGGATGATGAAGTTCCCTCCAACTTCAAAGAAGCCACTAGAAGTTCAGAAAATGCAGATTGGAAAGTTGCTATGGATGAAGAGATGAACTCTCTTCATAAGAATAAGACTTGGGATCTAGTGCAACTACCAAAGGGGAAGAAAGCAATTGGTTGCAAGTGGGTGTATACGAAGAAAGAAGGTCCAAAAGGCAGTGTTCGGTTCAAGGCTAGACTAGTTGCAAAGGGGTATGCTCAACAGGAAGGAATTGACTATAATGAAGTGTTCTCTCCAGTTGTGAAGCATCCTTCTATTCGGATTTTGTTGGCATTGGTAGCACAGTTTGACCTTGAGTTGACACAGATGGATGTGAAGACTGCGTTCTTACATGGGGATCTAGATGAAGAAATTTATATGTTGCAGCCAGATGGGTTCAAGACAGCTGGGAAGGAAAATTGTGTTTGCAGGTTGAAGAAGTCTCTCTATGGGTTGAAGCAATCTCCAAGGCAGTGGTATTTGAGGTTTGATCAGTTTATGAAGGTGCAGAGATATTCCAGAAGTGAGTTTGATCATTGTGTTTACTTCAGGAAGTTGCAGGATGGCTCTTTCATATATCTGTTACTATATGTGGATGACATGTTGATTGCCTCTAAGAATGCTAAGGAGATTCAAAATTTGAAGAATCAGTTGAGTTCTGAATTCGAGATGAAGGATCTTGGTGAAGCCAAGAAGATACTTGGGATGGAGATAGCTAGAGACAGGGCAAAGGGCACAGTGAGTTTGACACAGAAGCAATATCTTTTGAAGGTGCTGAAACGGTTCGGTATAGATGAGAAGACTAAACCAGTAAGTACACCCTTAGCCAGTCATTTCAGAATTAGTGCTTCTCAGTCTCCAAGTACAGATGAAGAGAGACAGTATATGGCGAATGTACCTTACACTAGTGTGGTTGGCAGTTTGATGTATGCTATGGTTTGTACTCGACCAGACATCTCTCAGGCGGTGAGTATGGTTAGTCGATATATGCATGATCCAGGCAAAGAGCATTGGCAAGCAGCTAAATGGATTTTGAGGTACATAAGTGGCACCACAGATGTGGGTTTGAAATTTGAAAGGGATGACAATATTAGCAGGTTATTGGTTGGGTATGTTGATTCTGACTATGCAGGTGATCTAGATAAGAGGCGGTCTACTACAGGCTATTTGTTTACGATGGCTAGAGCACCTATAAGTTGGAGGTCAAATTTGCAGTCCACTGTAGCGTTGTCTACTACTGAGGCTGAATACATGGCGGTTGCTGAGGCCATGAAGGAAGCCATTTGGATACATGGACTTTTGAAGAGCTTGGGAATTCATCGGGAGAAGGTGGAGGTACACTGTGACAGTCAGAGTGCTATTCATTTAGCGAAGAACCAAGTTCATCATTCGAGGACCAAACATATTGATGTCCGTTATCATTTTGTGCGTGATTTGATAAAGGATGGTGATATTCATTTGGTGAAGATTGGAACAGCTGATAATCCTGCTGATATGTTAACCAAAGTTGTTGGAGCAGCCAAGTTCAAGCATTGCATGAACCTGGCTAATATTTTGCATGTTTGATGATTTGGAATGGGGGGTTGGAATAGTGCTTCGCTATTTGTTCGCCTAGTATGTGATATCATACTAAGGTGGAGTTTGGATTTGCTGTTACATTTGATGATGAGCATTTGGAGTATTTGTGGAGATTGCTTGGGCTACTTGGAAGATCTTGCCAAGGTGGAGATTGTTGGATACTTGGTGGAAGATCTCGCCAAGGTGGAGATTGTCGGATAATGGCTCGATTCTGGTTCAGATTGTTTTGGAGTATCTGCAGCAAATGAAAGTTACAGTATCAGTCGACTGAGAGAAGGATCAGGCGACTGTCCAGAGAGTTTTCGAAGGCTAAAGATACAAGCAGCAGCAGAGCAGCAGTCGACTGATCGGTCGACTGCCAGAAGGATTGCCAGTCGACTGGTAAGTCGACCAGTCGACTGTCGACGGGATTTTGAACTAGATCAGGCCCAATTCGAAAAGGCCCATTAGTTTCCCTATAAATACACTTGTTAGGGTTTTGTAATCTGAGACGAAAATTAGAGATCCCTAATTCAGTTTTGCAGCCGTCATTATTTGTAAGGGTTTGTTTTCGCCCATTGGTGATAATTTGAAGAAGAAGAAACCCCAACCGCCCCGTGGATGTAGGCATGTATTTTGCCGAACCACATTAAATCTGTGTGTCCTTTTGTGTTGGTTTGTTTTGTGTTTTCTCGCTGGTTCTCTCTTTGTATTCCGCATTGATTCTTGTTGGTTTGATTCGTATTCGCGCACAACAATTACATGATGAGTTCTATACTCTTAATAAGGCTGAATACATGATCTTTACAAGGTGTTGTTCACTGCACCTTTTAAGGACTTACTACGTAAGAGTTGTCGAGACCGCGACTGTGGGATTATGGTTGCTCCTTATAACTCTCATTAGTGGTACTGACCACATGGTCATAATAGCGCTAACCCGTGTGACCCATAAATACTCCGTATTATGTGTACTCTTATGGAGACCTGGCCAATGGGCCTAGTTCCAGGTATAGTCCACTATGGTTTCCTCAGGTTAAAGTAATTAACACTGGGCATAAGTTCAAGGCTAGAAGCTACTTGCACTAATTACATAGTACAATTCTCAATATAACTTTTTTTAAAATGTTTATGTGATTTATTTATTATAACCAATTTTCTTCGTTTGAATTTCCTTTTGTGTGTTGTTTTATTTATTTATTTATTTATTTATTTTGGGGGGGGGGGGGGGGGGGATTGTTCGATATTCTCATTAACAAAAGGAAATATATTGTTTTTATGAGATGAAATGTAGAGAATGGGATTATTTTTTCATGGGTGCATTGTCCCACTTGTCTCCTCCACCCTAGTTTTAGTAGCTTAGTTTAGTAGCTAGTTTTTTGGAGGTCTAGGAAAACAATGTAGTCTCCATAGCCTTAGTAGCCCTCACATTTTCTCCATGGGTTAGACACATCCACTTGAAGTTTTAAACAACGGCTAGTTGGCCTTTCACCTCTATATATTTATTGGTTGTTCATCAGTGAAGAATAACAATCAAGAAAAATTAAGAACAAGTCCTTAAATTCTCATCTATCTTCTCTCTCTATTTTACATACAAAGTTGAGCTTTTGAAGAAGTTGAATTTGGTCTATCTTGTCTTCCACTTGTTCTTGTTAATAAGAGACTACGGTTTGATTGGGGGGGTGTACTACTAAGGAGTGCCTTATCAGTAAAGTCATGTACGTTGGACGGCAATAATTTCTTAGGGCAGTGAATACACGCCTCATCTTCGACAAGCCAAATTTTCAAACCCTAGATCTCATTTTTATTTCACTGATTTTTTATTATAAGATAATCACTGAAATTGTTATTATTTATAAATTTGATCTAAGAGTAACCTCATATAAGGTACATTAGAGGTGTAACTTGCATTTACAGATTCACTAAGACTATAAGGGGTTTGTTTGTTGATCGATAGAATATGGTAGGTGTCTGCAATTTACTCAAAAAGAAGCATCAAATTATTGTATATATGGAGTATATGATATTTGTTGCATGTGACAACCAACAATTGTTATTGAAGACAAATTTTCCAGTATTTCAGGGGGTATATGACGTGAAAGGCATGGAAAAAGGGATATCATCTCTGCGAGTTTCATTTATGTTGATACAATGTGGTTTCTTTGTTTTTCTCTATTAAATTAAGGTTATCACGTCATACACCCAACCGTATGGCCATGGCCGGCCCTGGCCCAGGGCAAGCTAGGCAACCGCCTGATGCTGTTTTTTTTTGGAGTGTGGTTGCAATAAGTGTGAGTTCTTGTAGTTTGTATAATGGAAGTTGCGGTACTGGCTCTGGTCCGACCCTTGGCTGGGGGACCGGCTCGGAAGTAGCAGGAGTGAGGTGGGAACCGGGTGCTCGGCTCGGATCCAGCAGCTTGGCTCGGATCTGTGGGCTCGGCTCGGTCCTGTGTACCTGCACACTGCCTAGAAACACTAGGAGAAGTCTCGGCGACAGGCCCTCCGATGATCTAGTCAGTCACTGGAAAAGCAACCGTAGCTAGGATTCAGGAGGAGAAAGTTTGATTACCTTCTTTTCAGTGAGGAAGGGGTCTGGTATTTATAGGCAGGGGAAACGGGTCTGAAACCCTGCTGGGCCGGGTCAAACCCGTTTTCCCGTAGGCCTAACGTGGCAGAAACCCGTATGGCTCTGGGTTGGCCTGATGATCATAGAAGTGCAGTTTTTAGGGGATCTGGTAGGCCCAGGAGGGACCATGTCATCTGACCAATATCAGGAGCCCCCCACTCTTGGAGGGCTGGGTAATCCAGCCATGTAGGAGTGATTTGCCTCTGTAGGAAGATCGAAGCAGTGTGTGAGCGAAAATGTGGTTCGTATCATCCTGAAGAGGCCAGCGGGGTATGATGAATGGGATCCCCTTGAAGGTATGAGAGGCATTGAGAGCCGAAAACAGGGGGTCATGAGTCGAGCATCGAGCATCGAGCGTCGAGCTCCTTTGCGATCGGATGCCGGGGTTTGTTGCCCAGCGTTGAGTGTCGAGGGCCAAGCCCTCATGAGCTCGGGTGTCGAGGCTTGACGTCAGATGCCAAGCCTAGAAGCTCGTCTGAGAGAGCCAAGCGTGGCTTGGAGCTGTCACCGAATGCCGAGCCCCATAGCTTGTTAGGAAAGCCATGGGGTGCTCGAGGTCACGGCCGAGCCCCTATGCTTGTTGGAAAGTCCATGGAGGGCATTGAGAGCCGAAAATAGGGGGTCACTTAGCCGAGCATCGAGGGTCGAGCGACGAGCCCCCTGCTTGAGGTAAAAGATAGGGGTGGTTTGAGGTCACCACCGAGCGCCGAGCCCTAGAGCTTGTTGGAAAAGCTATGGGGTGGCTCGAGGTCACTGCCGAGCGCTGAGCCCCTATGCTTGTTGGAAAGGCTATAAGGGCATCGAGAGCCAAAAATAGGGGGGTCGTTTACCCAAGCGTCGAGGGTCGAGCGACGAGCCCCCCTGCTTGAGGTAAAAGCTAGGGGTGGTTCGAGGTCACCACCGAGCCCCGAGCCCCAAAGCTTGTTGGAAAAGCTATGGGGTGGCTCGAGGTCACTGCCGAGCGCCGAGCCCTAGAGCTTGTTGGAAAAGCTATGGGGTGGCTCGAGGTCACCGCCGAGCGCCGAGCCCCAGAGCTTGTTGGAAAAGCTATGGGGTGGCTCGAGGTCACTGCCGAGCGCCGAGCCTCTATGCTTGTTGAAAAGGCTATGAGGGCGTCGAGAGCCAAAAATAGGGGGGTCATTTAGCCATGCGTCGAGGGTCGAGCGACGAGCCCCCCTGCTTGAGGTAAAAGCTATGGGTGGTTCGAGGTCACCACCGAGCCCCGAGCCCCAGAGCTTGTTGGAAAAGCTATGGGGTGGCTCGAGGTCACTGCCGAGCGCCGAGCCCCAGAGCTTGTTGTAAAAGCTATGGGGTGGCTCGAGGTCACCGCCGAGCACCGAGCCCCAGAGCTTGTTGGAAAAGCTATGGGGTGGCTCGAGGTCACCGCCGAGCACCGAGCCCCTACGCTTGTTAGAAAGGCTATAGGGGCCTCGAGAGCCGAAAATAGGGAGGTCGTTTAGCCGAGCATTGAGGGTCGAGCGACGAGCTCCCCTGCTTGCGGTAAAAGCTAGGAGTGGCTCGAGGTTACCACTGAGCGCCGAGCCTCCCATACTTATTGGAAAAGTTTTGGTATGACGCGAGGTTACAACCGAGCTCCGAGCCCCAAAACTTGTTGGTAAAGTTTTGGTATGGCTCGAGGACACAACCGAGCTCCGAATTCCAAGACTTGTTAGAAAAGCTTTGGTATGCCTCGAGGTTACAACCGAGCTCCGAGCCCCAAGACTTGTTGGAAAAGTTTTAGTATGGCTCGAGGTTACAACCGAGCTCCGAGCCCCAAAACTCATTGGTAAAGTTTTGGTATGGCTCGAGGTCACAACCAAGCTCCGAATCCCAAGACTTGTTTAGAAAAGCTTTGGTATGGCTCGAGGTTATAACCGAGCTCCGCGCCCCAGGATTTGTTGGAAAAGCCTTGGTATGGCTTGAGATTACAACCGAGATCCGAACCCCAAGACTTGTTGGAAAAGCTTTGGTATGGCTTAAGGTTACAACCGAGCTCCGAGCCCCAAGACTTGTTGGAAAAGTATTGGTATGGCTTGAGGTTACAACCGAGCTCCGAGCCCCAAGACTTGGTGTATAAAACTCTGGGATGTCTCGAGGTTACAACCAAGTTCCGAGCCCCAAAACTTGTTGGAAAAGCTTTGGTATGGCTCGAGATTACAACCGAGCTCCGAGCCCCAAAACTTGTTGGAAAAGATTTGGTGTGGCTTGGATTCATTAACGAGTTCCGAGCCCCAAGACTTGTTGGAAAAGCCTTGGTATGGCTCGAGGTTACAATCGGGCTCCGAGCCCCAAAACTCGTTGGTAAAGTTTTGGTATGGCTCGAGGTCACAACCGAGCTCTGAATACAAAGACTTGTTAGAAAAACTTTGGTATGGATCGAGGTTACAACCGAGCTCCGAGCCCCAAGACTTGTTGGAAAAGCTTTGGTATGGCTCGAGCTTGCAACCGAGGTCCGAGCCCCAAGACTTGTTGGAAAAGCCTTGATATGGCTCGAGGTTACAACCGAGCTTTGAGCCCCAAGACTTGGTGTAGAAAACTCTAGGATGGCTCGAGGTTACAACCGAGCTCCGAGCCCCAAAACTTGTTGGAAAAGCTTTGGTATGGCTCGAGATTACAACCGAGCTCCGAGCCCCAAAACTTGTTAGAAAAGTTTTGGTGTGGCTTGGATTCACTGCCGAGCTCCGAGCCCCAAGACTTGTTGAAAAAGCCTTGGTATGGCTCGAGGTTACAACCGAGCTCCAAGCCCCAAAACTTGTTGGAAAAGCTTTGGTGTGGCTCAGATTCACTACCGAGCGCCGAGCCTTAAAACTTGTTGGAAAAGCTTTGGGGTGGCTCGGATTCACTACCGAGCTCCGAGCCCCAATAATTGTTGGAAAAGCCTTGGTATGGCTCGAGGTTACAACCAAGCTCCGAGCCCCAAAACTTTTTGGAAAAGCTTTGGTATGGCTCGAGATCACAACCATGCTCTGAGCCCCAAAACTTGTAGGAAAAGCTTTGGTATCGAAGAGGCTAAACTTGCTCCTCTATCGTGGGAGGAGGGGGGAGTAGGGTAACGACGAAATTGCAGTACTTGAGCCGTTGCCATGGGACACCGAGCCACTGTACCAGCTGACAAGGCCGAGGGTAAAATCGAAATTTTACGTGCCAGGCTGACGTCATGGGAGTGGAAATCGAGCCTTTTTGAGATCCTAGTGGCCATTAGATCTTGATGTTCCCGATTGGACGGTGAGGATCCTTTTGCAAAATTCAAGGAGTCTTTCCCCTCCTATAAGTCTCCCACCCCTCCCTTCATTTCTCCACTTCGCACTCTTTCTCTTCATAACAGGAATTTTTCGTTCTTTGCTGTCGACGACAACTTTTTCGGTGATACTCCCATTTCCCAGTCAATCAGGTTAGTATTTTGTTTCCTTATGTCGCGCTCTCAGTCTGGTTCCGGGGCGAGCTCTTTGGGTCGTGGTGTGGTGGTGGTCGAGACACAGTCGATGTCTCGGTCCCTAGATGACACTACTTCGAAGGAGGGAGAACAGTTGGATTTTGGATTCGGGGGCATTAGCGATGTGGTTCTTGACGTGGCCCCCTTGCGAAGTCATATGCCAGAAGAGGGGTCATCGGGGGAGGAGACTGACGAGGGTTTTAAGGAGGAGCTTGTTGAAGAAGAGGGCGACTAGGAGGGGGTGAAGGAGGGGCCGAGGGAGTGGTAGCGGAGGAAGAAACTAGTCTCCCCCTTTACTCTCGTTGTCGACTCCATCTCCGGAGAGGAAACCTAGCCCTTGTAGGAAGAAAAGGAAATGGGTTCGACCGGATAGCCCTAGCACGCCGGACGAGTTCGGACCCAAGCCAGGAGAAGGGCTTACGGTTCATCACCCATCCAATAGGAACCTAGGGTCCATCAGGATGTATCCTGACGACGTCGAGGAACTTGTCCAATTTACCGCTGGGGAGCGTGCATCTGATCGGATCATGATAAAGATGGACAGTGTCCAGTGTGTGCTGAAGGCGGACTACCTGCCTATATTAAAGGTGACTTATTTCATTCCTCGGGAGTTCGAGCTACTGATTCCGAGCCTCGGTCTTCGTCCGACCACTGAGTTGGAGAAGAGCTTCTGCATATTTCCTGAGGACGCTTTCGTCTTAGGACTGAGGTTGACGCTGCACCCGTTTATCAAGAGGGTGCTGAGGTTGGGGGAGTTGAGCCCGATGCATTATGGCCCTAACTCGTGGAAGAATCTGGTCTGCTTCATCCTAAAGTGTCAGGAGAAGGGGGTCAAGCGGAAGCTCAAATATTTCCGAGCCATCTTGGAGGTGAGCTCGCTCAGAAATATGGAGGGGATCTTCTATTTGTCGCCACGCCCCCATAAGAGAGTGACGCACGGTCACCCGGACTCGATAAAGGCCTGGAAAGAGAAGTACCTTGTTGTCCGGACGAGATGCCTTGGAAAATTCCGACAGTCTGGAATTTTTTCAATCCGAACCATAATCCCCCGAGGCGGAGGGACTTGACGGAAAAGGAGTGGGCTGATGTGGAAAAAATTTTCAAGGGGCACAACATCGGTTGGCCGCGCATCACAAAGTTACATCTGGCCCGAGCCGGACTGAGCCCAGCGCCCCCTTGTATGTTTTTGTTTCTACTTTGCTTAATTTTCTGCCTTTGTGTTAACATTTTTCCTTTTCTCTTTGCAGCAATGGACGCGAAGAACCTCGAGGCGAGGAATGTCCATCTGGCTTTGGCCACGAAGAGGAGAGCTGACCAGGAGAAGGCTGCCAAGGAGAAGGCTGCCCCGGCAGCAGGGTCCACCCAGGAGGCGGCCCAAGACACTTCGGAGCCGCCTTTAAAGAGGTCAAAGAAAAGCCACTCGTCTAGAGGGCCGAAGGATTCGGAGCCGAGCTCCAGCAGTAAGAAGGTGACGAAGGTTCTGAAGTCAGGGACCCCAGCACTTCGCCCTGATGCCCAAAAGATGGTGGGCAGGAAGGGTCTAAGGCCGTTCGCCCCGGATTGGGCGGTTAAGGACGACAAATTTTTGACCAAGGGACCAATCACGGTGGAGGTAGCGGAAAAGCTCGCTACGGAGCGCGACCGGATAACTCTGGCGACAGAGACGTCTGAGGTGGCCTACATGAAGTGGGCTCAGGCGCAGGTCGCGATAAGTATTTTTTAGTTATCTGCTTTGTGCTTTGTTTTTATGAGTTTTGCGTCTAACTCAATTCTCCTCAGCCAGGCGCTACTGCATGGGGCGCATCTATGGAAGTGCTTGGAGAAGGAAATCCAGGCCGAGAAGCGGAATGCCGAGCGGTTCCTCCGAAAGGCAAAGAAGCTGAAGGACGAGCTAATGGCGGCTGAGGGAGCTCAGGGGGTCCTCCAAGCCAGATGGCTTCTCTGCGGGATCAGCATTCGGATGAGGTAGCGGCGGTTCGGGCGGTGGCTCGGGCAGAGTATGATGAGCTACAAATGTCCTCGGCGGACGAGCTGATCCAAGCTCAAGACGACGCCTACGACCGAGCCAAAGAGCACTTTCTGCACCTCTACTCGGAGGCCAAGATCGACCACCTCCACTATGGGTGGGCCCCTCCCGTACTTCCACCGACCCCCGAGGGTGAAGAAGATGAGGCTCCAAAGGACCCTCACCTGGAGAAGGAGGCAAGGGGTGCCCCGGGTGCCGAAGTGGTGCCAAAGTAGTATAGGATTTTTACTTTCTTTTTTATTTGTATTTGCCTTGTGCTGACTGGCTACTGCTTTTTGTAACACCATTTTTGATTTTATAAAAACAAATTTTTGGCCGACCCTCTGTGACTTGTTGTTTTTAGCAAGCTTTCTTAGTGAATCGTTGCTTCTCCCCCATTTTTGCTAGATGAACGAGACCACCGAGGCCGACCTCAGTTCTACCAAGGTCCAGTAACTTGGAAATAAGAGAGAGTCCAAGGAGAGTGTGCTGATTCGCTATCGTGAGAAGGCTCGCGATCGAGAAGCCGCGGTAGACTATTTTATGAATAAGTCTAAGGAGCTCAGCTCAGAGGCAGCTCGTTTGAAGAAGGCCCTAGTCGACCGCGATTGGGGAAGTGCCGAGATGAACTGGGCTCTATCTGATGCCTCCACCAGGCATCTGACCTCCAAATTCATTCTCCGCGAGGTCGTTGTTGAGAAGGAGCTGGAGATTCAGAGGTTGAAGGTGATGCTAGGCACCGGGCGACCTCAACTCGGTCATCCGGGGCAAGGAGGCCCCTTTGTCTTAGGCTCCTTGCTGACCTTCTACCTGGAGATAGCAAGGCCTGCTGACGTACAGAGCTCGGTTGCGGGGACGTCGACAATGGCTATGCCCAAGATGGGGGATGTGATTGCTGGAGGGCGGATTTGTTCTGCAGGACTCGAGGCGGCTCTTGTGAGTCCGGAGGGTCCGGCGAGGGACCCTTAGGTAGTGGTAGAGGGAGAGTATTGTAACATTTTTTATCTGTATCGTAGCATTTGAGGGCGTTTTATGAATAAGATTCGATTTGTCCGACCCTTTTTGACTTGGAAAGAATTAAGATTCGATTTGTCCCTCGAACCGGTCTCCGACCCCCCTGTATTGCAGGAAACGACGGAGTGACTTGAGAAAGGGTCGAATGCTATTTTGTCTTCTAATGTCGCTTAAATGGTGGACATTTCATCTTCTGTCGTTTAGACTTCCCAATGGCATAAATGCACCTTTCTGGAGGGCTATATAATCCTTACCCCTTCACCAGTAGTTCATCAGAAATTGTCTCACTTCACCGTGAGTTCTCGTCGCCAATAACTTTCTTGCCACTCTTTGACAATTCGAGGTAGCGGCTCCGAGAGCTGTTTACCCCGAGTTGCCAACGGGTGAGAGGTGGGTCGGTCCCGGAGGTGGGGCTCGGGGAACTTGCCGAAGGCGAGCGCCCCCAATGAAACTTTGGCTGAGAGTCCCAAATCGGTGGCTCCCCTGCCACCGTCTGAAAATTCAGGGTAGCAGCTTCGAGAGCTGTTTATCCCGAATTTCCAGTGGGTGAGAGGTGGGTCGACCGATGGTACGGGGCTCGGGGCATTTGCTGAAGGTGAGGGCCCTAAATCTTAATGAAAATTTTTGGGTACGGGGGAGAGCTGAAATCCTGGCCGAAGGTCCAAGACTTGTGTTTTGGCAAAAAAATCCCTCGGGTGCTCGGAGGGTCGAGCCCCCTTAACTTGGAAGGGTTGTCTGGTTGTGGCTCGGTGGCACTGCCAAGCGTGAAGCCTTGTCAGCTTGAGAAAGCTAGGGCATGGCCCGAGTTCGGTACTGAGGGTCGAGCCTCCTTAACGTGGAAGAGTTGTCGGGTTGTGGCTCGGAGGCACTGCCGAGCGCAAAGCCCTGTTAGCTTGAGAAAGCTGGGGCATGGCTCAAGGTCGGTACTGAGGATCGAGCCCCCTTAACTTGGAAGAGTTTTTGGGTTGTGGCTCGAAGGCACTGCCGAGCGCGAAGCCCTATTAGCTAGAGAAATCTAGGACGTGGCTCGAGGTCAGTACCGAGGGTCGAGCCCCCTTAACTTGGAAGGGTTGTCAGGTTGTGGCTCGGAGGCGCTTCCGAGCGCGAAGCCCTATTAGCTTGAGAAAGATAGGGCGTGGCTCGAGGTCGGTACCGAGGGTCGAGCCTCCTTAACTAGGAAGAGTTGTCGGGTTGTGGCTCGGAGGCACTGCCTAGCGTGAAACCCTGTTAGCTTGAGAAAGCTAGAGCGTGGCTCGAGGTTGGTACCGAGGGTCGAGCTCCCTTAACTTGGAAGAGTTGTCGGGTTGTGGCTCGGAGGTACTACCGAGCGCGAAGCCCTGTTAGCTGGAGAAAGCTAAGGCGTGGCTCGAGATCAGTACCGAGGGTCGAGCCCCCTTAACTTATTTTAAGAAAGACAGGGTGTAGCACGAGGCCATCGCCGAGCGTCAAGGTCACAGGGCTTGAAAAAGCCCAGGCATTGCTCGAGGTTGATGTCGTATGTCGAGCCCCTATACTTGTTTTAAGAAAGCTGACATGAGGCAAAATTGAGAAAAGGATTACATAATATTTACTCGCTACAAAACGAGGCATGTGGTGCCGATTACATCTTACTATTTACAAAGGGAAGTTACAAGAGCTACTCCTCCCCCTCAAGGAATTTGATGAGGTATTCTGCGTTCCAGGGTCTCTTCACAGCCCTGCCCTCGAGGATGGTGAGTTGGTATGTGCCAGGGCGCATAACTTCGAAAACCTTATACGGGCCCTCCCAGTTGGGTGCCAGCTTCCTCTTTTGGTCCGGGTTGGATACCGCCAGCTTTCTGAGCATGAGGTCCTCGAGTTTGATGTCGGTGGGACGGACCTTCTTGTTGTAGAACCTTTCGATCCTATGTTGATACATGCTCCTTCTGATGGTTGATTTCTCCCTGACCTCGTCTATGAGGTCCAGGTTGGCACGTAGTTGCACCGAGTTGCTCTCTTCATCGAAGGCCATGATCCGGGGCGAAGGTAGCCCGATCTCGAGGGGGATCACTGCTTCTGTGCTGTAAGTTAGAATGAACGGTGATTCTCCCATGGGGATCCTCTTAATCATTCGATGTGCCCAGAGCACGCTCGGCAGCTCGTCGACCCATAGTCCCTTGGAGGAATTATCAAGCCATTTCTTGAGGCCATCAAGGATTTGGCGGTTCGCGTTCTCGACCTGGCCGTTCGAATCCGAGTGGCATATCAAAGAGAAGCATTACTGGATGCCGAGATCCTCGCAAAACTTTTGAAAATTCTTACCCACAAATTGGGTCCCGTTGTCCGTGATGAGTATGTGCGGAATTCCGAACCGGCAGATGATGTGTTTCCAGAAGAATTGCTGAGTTTGCTGTTCTGTGATTGTTGCCAAGGGCTCGGCTTCGATCCACTTGGTGAAGTAGTCGATGGCTACTACTAGGAACTTCTTTTGGCCTGTTGCTTTCAGAAAGGAGCCGACCAAGTCCATTCCCCACATGGCGAATGCGGTCGGACTGGCTAAAGAACGGAGGTTAGCCTATGGAACCCTTCTAACTGAGGAGAATCTTTGACAAGGACCGCACTTTTTGATGAGGGTCAAGGCGTCTTGTAACATTGTGGGCCAGTAATATATGTGGTTCAGGGCCTTTCTGGCGAGCGAACGGCTCCCCATGTGTCACTTGCCAATTCCTTCGTGGAGCTCTTTAAGGGCATACTTGGCCTCGTCAGGGGATAGGCAGCGGAGGTAGGGTCTTCCATCCGTCGCTGTGTACGAGCATTTGAATAGGGTCTCGTTGATCACGACGAACCTTTCCGAGCGGAACCTGGTTCTTCTTGCTTCGGGTCGATCTTGGGGGAGCTCGTCCACTACCAGGAACTTTCGGATGGGAGTGGTCCAATCGTTCTGCCGAGCTTCGTTTTCTATACAGAGGGTTTTGGGGAGGTCAATACTCGGCTTTAGGAGGACTTCAATCAGCACCGTGCGGTCGAGACCTTCAAAGGATGAGAAGGTGAGCTTTGACAGAGCATCCACCTGGGCATTCTGTTATCTTGGGATCCGTAGTACTGCGGAACAGTCGAAGGACGTTAAGAGCCGCTGGACCACTGCCAAGTACCGGACCATCTGATCATCACGAGCCTCGTACTCCCCGGTGATTTGATTGACTACGAGCTGAGAGTTGCTATAGGCCCTGATCTGCTTTGCGCCCGCCTGGTGCGCTAGGGTAAGTCCCGCGATCATAGCCTCATACTCCACCCCGTTGTTAGAGGCCAAAAATTTGAGGCAGAGAGAATATTGGAGAAGGAAGTTGTCAGGGCCTCGCAAGATGATGCCTGCACCACTTTCCGCTTTGCAAGAGGAGCCTTCGACGTAAACTTCTCACGTTGGATCGGCCTCCTAACCGTTGGGTTGCTCGGAGATGGTGCACTTCGTGATGAATTTGGCGTGGGCCTGTCCCTTAATGGCTGTTCTCAGCTGGTAGCTGATGTCGTATTGACTTAGTTCGATCGACCACTTGACCAATCGGCCGGAGCTCTCTGGCTTGTGAAGCACGGCCTTGAGGGGCTGGATTGAGTAAGCCTGAAAATAAGGGTGGAGCTTTTGGGCGGCCATAACCAGGGCGTACGCTACTTTCTCCATCTTCGCATATCGAGTCTCGACCGAGAGCAGGACTTTGCTTACATAGTATAGCGGCTTCTGGACTCCGTCTTTTTCTCGAACGAGAACGACACTCAGTGAGCTTTCCGAGGCTAAAAGGTAAAGCCAGAGGGGTTCGCCCGACTCAGGTTTTCTCAGAAGTGGGGGGTTGGCAAGGTATTCCTTCAACTGGTCGAATGCATCCTGATGCTGGGCAACCCATTCGAGGCCTCTGGTTCTGCGACGCACCTTGAAGAAGGGAAGGGACTTCTCTCCAGACTTGGAGAGGAAGCGGCCGATGCCCGCTAGTCTCCCGTGAGCCGCTGCACCTCCTTGATATTTCTAGGAGGAGCCATGTCTATTATGGCCTGGATCTTTTCGGGGTTTGCCTTGATGCCTCCTTGGCTGACGACAAACCCGAGAAATTTACCCGAGGAGATGCCGAATGCGTATTTGGCGGGATTGAGCCTCATGTTGTGGGTTCGAAGGACGCCAAAGGCTTCTTTGAGGTCAGCGACGTGGTCCTGCCGCCGTTTGCTTTTGACGAGCATGTCGTCGATGCACACCTCCATGTTACAACCGATCTGATCTTTGAAGACTCGGATGACGAGTCTCAGATAGGTAGCTCTGATGTTCTTCAGCTCGAAGGGCATAACCCGGTAGCAGTAGAGACCCTGGTTGGTGACGAAGACCATCTTGGCGATATCCGGGGGGGAACATCTAGATTTTATTGTAGCCTGAGAAGGCGTCTATGAAGGTCAGGAGCTCATGACCCGACGTTGCGTCGATCAGAGCATCGATGCTGGGGAGGGGAAAAGTATCTTTGGGGCATGCCTTGTTCAGATCTGTAAAGTCTATACAGATCCTCCAACTCCCCTGGCCTTCCTCACCATCACGACGTTTACCAGCCACTCGGGGTAGCTGACCTCTTGAAAAAACCGGGCAGACAAAAGTTTGTCCACCTCTGCCTTAACTGCTTGTTGCCTCTCCACGGTGAACTTACGCCACTTCTGGACGATTGGCTTCGAGCCCGGGACCACGCTCACTCTATGCATGATCAGGTCTTCGGAGATCCCGGGCACGTCAGATGGTTTCCAAGCGAAGAGGTCAATGTTGCGGCGGATACAGTCGATTAGGTCCGACTTCAGGTCAGGGGCGAGGGATCGACTTATGCGAAATATCTTCGACTCGTCTTCTGCCTCGAACGAGACTTCTTCCAATTCATCTGCCGGTTCGGACTCTGGTTCGCTCCTTTCGGGTTGAAGTTCGACGGCATCGAGGGGGAACACACTGCCTTCGACCACCGTCATATAGCACGATTGAGCGGCCTCTTGGTTCCCCCAAATGATGCTGACCCCCTGCTTGGTAGGGAACTTCAGCTTTAGGTGGTAGGCCGAGGGGACATCCGGAAGGAGCAGAGCTCGGGTTGACCGAGGATAGCATTGTACGCCGCTTTGACATTGACTGCCATAAAGTACATCGACTCGGTCCGTCTGAGGGGGGTCATGCCGGTGGTTACATCTAAAGTCACGATCCCCTCATCTATACTGGGATGCCGGAGAACCTATGGAGGGTGTACCCGGCTGGTTTAAGCTTGTCCCGGGGGAGCTTGAGATTCTTGAATGCCTCCAAGAAGAGGATGTTCACCGAGCTCCTGTTGTCCACAAGGATTCGGCGAACTTCGAAGTTCGCCATGTCGAGGCTGATGATGAGTTCATCGCAGTGCGGGAGCCGGACCCCCTCCAGGTCTTCTCCAGAGAAGGAGACAGGAAGTTACTGGATCTGGGGGGGAAGGAAGGTCTCGAACGACATTCACCTCTCGGATGAATGCCTTGCGGGAGGTATTGAATTCCCCTCCCATATGCCCCCATGGACGCAGTGTAGCACCTGGCATCCGGTTTCCTCGGGCTCTGGGTCCTGCTCGGGATGCCGTTTGGGTGTGTAAGGAGGAGGCGAAGGCCTTCGGTTCCTCGTATCCCTTCGGCCCCTCAGGCTTTCCCGGGTGAATTCTCGGAGGTACCCCCATTGGATGAGGGCCTCGATTTCATCCTTAAGGGCCTGACAGTTGTCGGTTTTGTGCCCGTTGTCCCGGTGGAAGCAGCAGTAGAACCATTGATCTCGTTTCTTGTTGCTGGACGGTCGAGGGGGTAGTCGGACGAGGTCCTTATCCTCGATCTTTAGGAGGATGGCCGACACTTTTTGTGTTAGTGGCGTATACCTCTCGAAGCGAGGGACCGGAGGGACCCTCTTTATGCCGGTCCCATCTTTCGAGACCTTCTTGGTGGGCTCGGCCTCGTCGGCCTTGCACTTTCCCTTCCCAGTGAGTTCTTTGGTGCCTTCGGGGTTTAGGGCCTCCTTTGCCCGAATGTACTTCTCGACCCGGCTGGTCGGGGAAGTCTAGGGGAAGATTCTTGGCCAAGGAAGCTTTCAACTGTCCGTGTCGGACATTATGTCGGAATGCCGCCAAGGCAACCCCAACGTCTAGAGAGGAGACAGACCTTGCCTCGACGGTGAACCTCCGAACGAACTCACGGAGTGACTCTCCTTCCTTCTGTCGGAGGTCCAGTAATGATGTGCTCGTCTTCTTGGCCTTCCTGCTGGTTATGAAGTGGGCCAGAAAGTTGGCCTCCAGTTGGTCGAACGAGAAGATTGAACCGGGGACGAGCCTAGAGAACCATTCCCGGGCCGGGCCCGGAAGGGTGACCGGAAAGGCGCGGCACAGGAGGGAATCCGAAGCACTGTAAAATTTTTATGAGGGTCTTGAACCCCTCCATGTGATCAGCAGGATCACCCTCGCCATCATAGGTCTCGAACTGGGGAGGCCGAAAATTTTGGGGAATCTCTACTTCCAAGATATGAGTTGAGAAAGGCGGTCGGGTCAGCCCATGACCCTGAGCTGGCATTGGACCACCCTCACCGAACTGGGCGAGGCGGTTCTCCATTTCCTACAGGCGTCAGAAGACAGCGACTTCCTGCTCTGGTGGGCGAGTGGAGCCACGAAGATCGCTGCCCCCGACACCCGACTGTGAGTAAGAGCGGTGGAGGTTCTCGGTTCGCTCGACCCCTAAGATGGCCTCCAGGACCTCGTTCCGAAAGTTTTGGAACTCGGCTTGTGTAACTGGAGCTTGCTCGGTCGGGTCACGCTGGAGTGGCCGCCTCCGGGCTGTTCGACTGTGCTTTGGCTCCCGCTCCCGGGACAGCTGCTTGGGATGGTTCGGGACCGAGTTGGAAGCGGCCCCTCCCCTCGTTTGGCTGGCTTGCCAGTTCTTGATGGCGCAGCATAAGTCGGTTGTGACTGAGCGAGAAGTGCCCGGTCCGACTCTGGGTTCGCCGTCGACCATCGGATGATTAGATCCTTAAGCATCGGCGTGGCTATTTTAGGGAGGAACGTTTGGACGATGTCCAGAGGTGATAGATCTTCTGGCCTTGGGTGCCATGTAAGAGCTCGGATTCCGGGGTGACGTCCCCGGCGGGGATCAGACTTAAGTCAGAACCGAGTTTTCCATAGACGGTGCCAACCTGATGCGGTTTGTTTTTAGGGTGTGGCTGCAATAGGTGTGAGTTCATGTAGTTTGTATAGTGGAAGTTGCGGTACTGGCTCTGATCCGACCCTTGACTAGGGTACCGGCTCGGGAGTAGCAGGAGTGAGGTGGGGACCGGTTGCTTGGCTCGGATCTGTGGGCTCGGCTTGGTCTTGTGTACCTGTACACTACCTAGAAACACTAGGAGAAGTCCCGGTGACAGGCCCTTCGACGATCTAGTCAGTCACTGGAAAAACAACTGTAGCTAGGGTTCAGGAGGAGAAAGTTTGATTACCCTTTTTAGTGAGGAGGGAGTCTGGTATTTATAGGCAGGGGAAACGGATCTGGTATTTATAAGGAGGGAAAACGGGTCTGAGACCCTGCTGGGCCGGGTCAGACCCGTTTGCCCATGGGCCTGACGTGGCAGAAGCCCATATGGCTCTGGGTTGGCCTGATGATCACAGAAGTGCAATTTTTTAGGGGATCTGGTGGCCCAGGAGGGGCCACATCATCTGACCCATATCACCTCCCATGGCTCAATTCAGAAGAGGAGAAAAAATAATAATAATTATAATGAGAACAAAAATTAATAATTCTAGTGTGATGGTTTGGCTGAGTGGTACGGAAGGGCGGGGGTTCAAATCCCATTACCATCATCTTTTTTTTTAACTGTCTTTTTTACATTATTACTCTTATTTCTTATAGTACTTTTCATAATAATCACCATTAATTTTACTTCTCAAATAATTCTTATTGTCTTACTAATTTACATAATCACCATTAATTTTGCTACTAAAAATAATCCTTATTGTATATAAAATTTGAAATAAATTCGACAAATTTCAACTATTCAACATAGGACCTAAAAATAAAATAAATATAGAACACTTATAAAATGTAAATATAGACCTAAAAATGAAGTAAATATAGCCCCCCCCCCCCCCCCCCCCCCCCAAATATTATTTACTATAATTTTTATTTTTCAAGCTTTTTTAATACATTTAAAGACTACTCCCGACTTTGTTTTATGAGTCTCATCACTGTTGTTAGAGTTGTTTGAGATCATATGTGGAATGATTATGTTTGATAAATGATATGGGTCAGAAGACGTGGCCCCTCCTGGGCCACAGGATCCCCTCAGAAACAGTTCACCCCTGATCATCAGGTCAGCCAGGTCAGCCCTAGGCCTCCTGGGCTTCTGCCACGTCAGGCCCACGGGCAACCGGGTCCAGACCCATCCCCAAACGGGTCCAGACCCGCTTGGAACTGCCTATAAATACAAGGCCCTCTCCCCCTTCAAAAGGTAATCAATCTATCCCCTCTAAAAATCCTAGTTACTGTTACTCTTCAGTGACTGACTAGACCGTCGGAGGGCCTGCCACCGGGATCAACCCCGGTGTTTCTAGGCCAAGTGCAGGTACACGAGCCCTCCGGATCCAAGCCTCCAGGTCCGATCCGAGCATCCGACCTCCATCTCACTCTCACCTACTCCCGAGCTGTTCCCTCAGCTGAGGGTCGGGCGTACCATCCAGTACCGAAGCTTCCACTAAATTACAAATTGAGAGAACTCACACCTGGTGCAGCCACCCCCCAAAAACAAACCGCATCAGGTTGGAACCGTCTGTGGAAAAACCTCGATACAGACATTAGTCCAAACCCAGCCATTAACGGCATCCCATCAATCCGAGCTCACATGGCACCCAAGCCCAGGAGAGCTATCACCTCTACTTATCGTCAGGATGGTCCTCCTAAGGATGTCCCCGCCGACACTCATGGATCCAACAATCTGAGGGTTAACCTCGAACTCGGACCGGGCACCTCCCGCTTGGTCGCAACCGACCTGCATCAGGTCATCCAGGACAGACGGGCCAGTCGAACTAGGGGAGGGGCCGCTACCAACTCGGCCCCGAACCATCCCAAGCACCTATCCCAAGACCGGGAACCGGCGCTCAGTCGCATCGACCGGAGGCCGCCACCCCAATGCGACCCGGCCGAACGGTCTCCGGTCACCCATCGTGTGTTCCAAGACTTCCGAAACGAGATCCTGGAGGCCATCCTAGGGACCCTTATCAACGAGACACTCCACCGCTCCTACACTCGGTCGGATGCCGGAGCCAGCACGTCTCGCAGCCCGACAGTCCCGCCAGAGTACGACAAGGACGTCCTGAGACGCCTCCAGAAAATGGAGAATCACCTCGACCACTTCGGCGATGGCAGCCCGAGGCCGACTCAGGGAATCCTACAAGCGGAAATACCCCGAAATTTCTGACCTCCCAATTCGAGACCTATGACGGCGAGGGTGATCCTGCTGGTCACATGGAGAGTTTCAAGACCCTCATGGACGCCTTCTTAGGATACAACCAGATCCAAATGTTCCCCCCTGATATAGCCAAGACGTCCTTCGTTACCGACCAAGGTCTTTATTGATACCGGGTTATGCCCTTCGGGCTGAAGAATGCCGGTGCCACTTATCATAGGCTCGTTAACCAAGTCTTCAAGGATCAGATCGATCGCAACATGGAGGTGTACGTCGACGACATGCTCATCAAAAGTCAACGAGGACAGGACCACGTCGCCGACCTGGAAGAAGCCTTTGGGGTCCTTCGGACCCACAATATGAGACTCAATTCGACGAAGTGTGTATTCGGCGTCTTCTCAGGGAAATTCCTCGGGTTCGTCGTCAGCTAGTGCGGCATCGAGGTAAATCCCGAGAAGATCCAGGCCATAGTAGACATGGTCCCTCCGAGAAATATTAAAGAAGTCCAGAGGCTCACGGGAAGACTGGCGGCCATCGGTCATTTCCTCTCCAAGTCCGGAGAGAAGTCCCTCCCGTTCTTCAAAGCATTGTACGGAACTGGAGGCTTCGAGTGGGGTACTCAGCAACAAGAGGCGTTCGCCCAACTAAAATAGTATCTCGCTAATCCTCCTTTCCTTAGCAAGCCCAAACCGGGCGAGCCCCTCTGGCTTTACCTCTCAGCCTCAGAAAATGTGCTCAGTGTTGTTCTCGTTCGAGAAGAGGACAGAGTCCAAAAGCCACTGTACTATATGAGCAAGGTTCTGCTCCCAGCCGAGACCAGATATGCAAAAATGGAGAAGGTGGCATATGCCCTGGTTGTGGCTGTGTGGAAGCTTCGCCCCTACTTACAGGCGCATTCGATCCAGGTTCTCACGAACCAGCCTCTGAAGGCCGTACTTTACAAGTCCGAGAGCTCCGGCCGACTGGTCAAATGGTCGATCGAGCTTAGTCAATACGACATCGGCTATCAGCCAAGAACTGCATCAAGGGGTAGGTCCTCGCCGAGTTCATCACAGAATGCACCATCTCCAAGCAACCCGAAAGTGGGGAGGCCGACTAGACGTGGAAAGTTTACGTCGACAGCTCTTCCTGCGAAGCGAGAAGTGGTGCGGGCATCATTTTGCGAGGACCTGACAATTTCCTTCTCTAATATTGCCTCCGCCTCAACTTTCCAGCCTCCAACAACGAGGCCGAATATGAGGAAATGATTACCGGACTCACCCTGGCACATCAGGCAGGCACCAGACCGATCAGGACTTTTAGTGACTCTCAGCTCGTGGTCAATCAGATCAACATAGAGTACGAGGCCCGTGATGATCGGATGATCTGGTACTTGGCTGTGGTCCAGCGGCTCTTGGCGTCCTTTGACGAGTCTGCGGTCTTAAGGATCCCCAGAGAGCAGAACGCCCAGGCCGATGCCCTGTCAAAGTTAGCCTCCTCGTCCTTCGAAGGTCTCGATCGCACCGTTCTGATCAGGTACTCCTGAAGCCAAGCATCGACTGTCCCGAGACCCTCTGTATAGAAGACGGAGCTCAGCCTGACAATTGGACCACTCCCATCAGAAAGTTTCTAATCAAAGGAGAGCTCCCCAAAGATCGAGCTGAGGCAAGGTGGATCAGGGTCCGTTCAGAGAGGTTCGCCATGATCAGCGAGACCCTCTTCAAACGATCGTATACCACGATGGATGGAAGGCCCTACCTCCACTGTTTAAACCCCGACGAAGCAAGGTACGCACTTAAAGAGCTCCATGAAGGAATTGGAGGGTGCCATATGGGAAGCCGATCGCTTGCGCGAAAGGCTCTGAATCACGGGTACTACTAGCCTACGATGTTTCAAGATGCTCTAACCCTGGTCAAAAAGTATGGCCCTTGTCAAAGGTTCTCCTCGGTGAAAAGAGCTCCGCAAGCAAACCTCTGCTCCCTGGCCAGTCCGACCCCCTTTGCTATGTGGGGGATGGATCTGGTAGGCCCATTTCCGAAGGCGACAAGCCAAAGGAAGTTTCTAATAGTAGTGATCGACTACTTCACGAAGTGGATCGAGGCCGAGCCCCTGGCCACGATCACCAAGCAGCAGACCCAACAATTTTTCTGGAAACACATCGTCTGCCGATTCGGGATTTCACACATACTCATCACAGATAATGGGACACAGTTCGCGGGTAAAAATTCCGAAAGTTCTGCGAGGATCTCGGGATCCAGCAGTGCTTCTCTTCGGTATGCCATCCACAGTCGAATGGCCAAGCTGAGAATGCGAACTGCCAGATCCTCGACGGTCTCAAGAAATGACTTGATAACTCTTCCAAGGGGTTATAGGTCGACGAGTTGCCGAGCGTTCTCTGGGTCCATCGAACCACGAAGAGAATCCCTATGGGAGAATCGCCATTCAATCTAACATATGGTGCAGAAGTAGTAATCCCCCTCGAGATCGGACGTCCTTCACCCCGAATCATGGCCTTCAACGAAGCAGGTAACTCGGCATAGCTACGTGTTGATCTGGACCTCGTAGATGAGGTCAGGGAGAAATCTACCATAAGAAGAAGCACATACCAGCAGAGGATCGAAAGGCTCTACAACAAAAGGGTGCATCCCACCAACATCAAGCTAGGGGACCTCGTCCTCGAAAGCTAGCGGTATCTAACCCCGGCCAAAAGAGGAAACTGGCCCCAAACTGGAAAGGCCCGTACAGAGTTTTTGAGGTTGTGCGCCCGGGCACGTATCGCCTCACCGACCCAGAAGGCAAGGCTGTCAAGAGGCCCTGGAACGCAGAGCACCTCATCAAATTCCTCGAAGGCGGGAATTAGCTTCTACAGATGCCCCTATGTAAATTATAAAAATGTAATCGGCACATCGTGCCTTGTTTTGTAAAGACAAAATATGTTATAATTATACCAGCTTTCTTAAAACAATCTTCGGCTTCGTATTAACTTTCTTAAAGGCAAGTCTCGGGCTCGGCCATCGGAAGGAACCGCGAGCCCCAAAAAGCTTCTCTCACAAGCTTGATGCTCGGCGCTCGGTCAGAACCGTGAGCCCCAAAGAGCTTCTCTCACTAGCTTGGCGCTCGGCACTCGGATGTCACCATGAGCCCCAAAAAGCTTCTCTCACAAGCTCAGTGCTCGGACGGAACCGCGAGCCCCAAAGAGCTACTCTCACAAGCTTGGCGCTTAGCGCTCGGACGGAACCGTGAGCCCCAAAAAGCTTCTCTCAAAAGTTTGGCGCTCGATGCTCGGACGGCGCCGCAAGCCACAAAACAAGCTTCTCTAAGGTATGGGGGCTCGGCATTGACGTCGAGCATGGCTTGGGCTTGTTCAAGCCTTGCAGCCTATGCGCTCGGCGATGACCGCCAGCCACGCCCGTACTATCTACCCGAGAATAGGTTTGGGAGCTCGTCGTCGACCTCGAGCAAGGCCTTGGCTTTTTCAAGTCATACGTCCTTTACGCTCGGCGACGACCTTCAGCTACGCCCATAACTAGCTTCTCTAAGGTATGAGGGCTCAGCATCGACCTTGAGCATGGCTTGGGCTTGTTCAAATCCTACAGGGCGCTCGGCGATGACTGCTAGCTACACCAATACTATCTACCCGAGAACAGGTCTGGGAGCTCATCATCGACCTCGAGTAAGGCCTTGGCTTTTTCAAGTCATAGGTCTTTTATGCTCGGCGACGACCTTCAGCTACGCCCATAACTTGCTTCTCTAACGTATGGGGGCTCGACATCGACCTCGAGCATGGCTTGGGCATGTTCAAACCCTACAGCCTATGCGCTCGGCGATGACCGCCAGCTACACCCATACTATCTACCCAAGAACAGGTCTGGGAGCTCGTCGTCGACCTCAAGTAAGGCCTTGGCTTTTTCAAGCCATATGTCCTTTATGCTCGGCAACGACCTTCAGCTAAGCCCATAACTAGCTTCTCTAAGGTATGGGGGCTCGGCACGACCTCGAGCATGGCTTGGGATTTTTCAAACCCTACAACCTATGTGCTCAGTGATGACCGCCAGCTACACCTGTACTGTCTACCAGAGAACATGTATGGGAACTCAGTTGGCTTTTTCAAGCCGTACGACCTTTACGCTCGGCGACGACCTGCAGCTACGCTCATAACTAGCTTCTCCAGTGTTCTAAAAAGCAGCCTAGGCGGCCGCCTAGGCGGCGCCTAGGCACTAGGCGGCCCCCCAACGCCTCGACTAGGGCCTAGGCGTTTATGAAAATCGAAAATGGGTTCTAGGCGGCTAAAATCGGACCTAGGCGGCGTTTAATTGGTCTAGGCGGGTCTAGGCGGACTACACCCGCTTAGGCCTTAAGTAATTAAAAAAAAAGTAAAAAAACCCACCGCTCTCGCCTTAAGTAATTAAAAAAAAGGTAAAAAAAATCCACCGCTCTCACTTTCTCCTCCTAATAAAATTTAAGCATATCTTTAGTCTTTTTTTTATCTTGCATAATTTGACATGTATTCGCACTCTCACAGCAATCATGTTAAAACTTACAAGTATGGACTTTAATATCACTAACGCAGCCAAATAAGTGAAGTTATGCACCAAAGGGGGAAGTTTATAAGAAGTATCATGTGCCAACAACTTCAAGGCTCAATCAGTCTACCAAATTATAAGTAGTATGCTTTTCCTCATTAGTGAAGGTATTTATTCATCTTCTATTTTCAGCTCCTAAAATGTCACCCAGATCTACATATCTTTCCAAAGCAATCTATGGATGGCCAATCCACTTAATATGGACAGCATATCATGAGATGGGAGGAAGTTATCTGATTTAAGTGTGGTTATTAGTTAAAGTTGTTCATCGTTATCAAGCATATCATGAGATCATCTATCAACTTTACATTTATTCTTTCTTTAGAACTTGTATTCTTTTATGAGTAGCCACAATGTGGTTTACATCGGATATGGAGAAGATAGAGTCCTCATGTTCACCGATATAATAATACACCGATTCGACTATGTGAAGCCCATCCTACAATTGCAAAGAGAAAAAGTTCAATAGTAAGAATGAGTAGCAATAAAGAGTAAAAAGGGGTAACAACAAATATACCCAAAAGATCGATAAATAAATAAATAAATAAATAAATTAAAAAAACCGCCTACCGCCTAGCCGCTTAATTCCCGATTACAAGGTCTAGGCACTAGGCCCCCATCGGCCGCCCGACTACCGCCTAGCGCTTTTTAGAACATTGAGCTTCTCTAAGGTATGGGAGCTCGGCATCGACATCGAGCATGGCCTGGACTTGTTCAAGCCCTGCAGCCTATGCGCACGGCGATGACCGCCAGCCACACAAGTAGCTTCCAACAAGGAGCGCACATAAAGGCTAGGTGTCGACCACGAGCAGGGCTTTGGCTTTTTCAAGCCATGCGACCTCTACACTCGACGATGACCTTCAACCACGCCCATTCCAAAAAAAATTCATTTTAGATTTAGGGCGCTCGCCTTCGGCAAACGCCCCGAGTCCCGAACCTTGGGTCGACCCCCCTTTCACCCGCTGACAACTCGGGGTAAAAAGCCCTCGGAGCCATTTTACCTCCAATTGTCAGAGGGTGGCAGGGGAGCCACTGATCTAAGACTCTCGGCCATGAATTCTATCCCCGGGTCATCAGTCGACCCACCTCTCAACCTGCTGACAGCTTGGGGTTAACGACCCCTAAAGCTGAAACCCCAAATTGTGCGTGGGTGGCAGGGGAGCCACCGACCCGGAACTCTGCCCAAAAATGACCTGAGCCCCAGACCATTAGTTGGCCCACCTCTCACCCACAAACGACTCGGGGTTTACAGACCTCAAAGCTAAAACCCCGAATTGTTCGAGGGTGGCAGGGGAGCGACCGACCCGGAACCTTTGAGCAAAAAACTCTGCTATTAAGGGTTCCTACCATCGGTAGGCACCCCGGATCGACCCACCTCTCACCTACAGACAGCTCGGGGTTAGCGGCCCTCGGAGCTGAAACCCCAAATTATCAGCAGGTGGCAGTTGAGTCAATCTCGGTTGCTGATAAAAAAGCGAGGGGGTGGGGGGGGGGGGTGAGGTTATATATCTCCCAGAGAAGCGCATTTATGACATCGGGAAGTCCAAACGGCAGAAAGTGAAGTGTCGCCATTAATTTTATCGAAAGGCAAAAAATCCTTTATTGGGCGCTATCTGCCAGGAATTTTCTAACAAGTGATGGGGGCTCATCTTCCAACCCTCGATCTCAGCGTCCTCTTGCTTTTCCAACAAGTGAAAGGAGCTCTATCTGCAAGAAATTATGGTTCGGCTCCCGAGCAAGCCTCAGACCGACCGCCCCTTCTACCTCGGTGGTGACCTTCAGCATGGCCAGGCTCAGCAAAGCTCTCGAGCTACACTCCTGCCCCCCTCATTCAACAAATCGTCAAAGCAAATAAATCAAAATTTTATTACTCATAGAGTGCCAGAAATGGCCACCCAATACAATGAAAAGTTTACAAATCGCCTAACGCTCGGCTTAAAATTCAAACTCGGTGCTTCCCACGGGATCCTTCGCGTGCTCGGCCAGCCCAGCCAGTGAGGGAACCTTGGCAACAGAGCCTTCCGCATTGGCAGGGTGGGCTTCCTCCAAGAAAAAGGTCGGAGAAGGTCCCCACACTGAATTGCCCGCCTCCTCGACCAGACTGGCGCCTAGCATGAGCTTCAGCCTACGGATCTCCGACTCTTTCTCTACAACAGCCTCACGAAGAAAAGACTCCGAAGACGATCGCTCACTCGAGGAATCCGAGATCGACCAGTGCATCTCAATTGCCCACCAGTCCCGGTCGGCTATGGCCTTCTTAAGGCGAACGACCTCCTGGCTGAGCTCTCTAGACTTGTTCATAAAGTAATTCACTGTGGCCTCTCGATCTCGAGCCTACTTACGTTGGCGAACCAGAACGCTCTCCATGGCCTCCAGCCCAGGTCAGACACAGGAGACCTCGGCAGAACCAAGGTTGGCGCCGAGGACCTCATGCATCTATCAAAAAGATGAGAAAAATAACAGGTCAAAAAAAGGCGAAAAAAATCCAAGTTATGGAGCATCGGCCAAAAAATTCTTCATTTATAAATTCAAAATTTTCTTGCTACAAAAAGTGGTGGCCAGTCCGCGTTCGGCAATAACAAAAACAGAAGAGTAAAAAGCCCTAAACTATTTTTAAGGGGGGACGACACCTCTTCGTCATCCTAGTCGCCCCCGATCTCATCCTGGCGAAGGTCCCCCATCTCCTCACCACCGGGTGTTGGCGGATGCTCGGGCTACCAGTTATAGTGGAGGTGGTCGACCTTCTTGTCCGGATAGATCAACTGGAAATGCTCCTTAGCTTGGCATAGGCCTCGTCCTGTGGCAGGATCAGGGTATCCACCATGGTGATCTCCGCCTCCTCCATGACCTTCTGCGTGTTCTCAGCTTCCGCCCGAGCCTTCGCCTTGATGTGCGCCAGCTCTTCCTTATGATGATCAGCTATCGAGGCCAGCTGAGCCTCGTGGACCGCCTCCATGCTCCGAGCTTCCTTTAGCTCGTCCGTCAGCTTGGTCACCTCGCGAAAGTACTTCTCCGCATTCCTCCTCTCGATGAGGACCTCCTTCTCCAAGCACTTCTGAAAGTGCTGCCCATGAAGCATCGCCTGTCCGAGGGAGAAAAAGTTAGAAGAAATCCTAGAGTCTAAACTCAAAGCAAAATTCCGAACACTTACCAAGAGCTGCGCCTGAGACCACCTCATGAAGGCTATCTCAGACGTCTGCATCGCCAGAGCCATTCGATCTAGCTCTGTGGCGATATTCCTGACCACCTCTATGGCCACTGGACCCTTAAGCAAGGAATCCCCTGCGAGAACCCCCCAGTCTGGGGCATGCGGCTTCAGGCCCTGCTTCCTCACCATTTGCTCGGCACTGGGCCGAGGTGGGGGGAGCCTCTGCTCCGGGACCTCGGAGGCCCTTCTGCTACCGGAGCTTCCCCCCGCTTCCCTCGATGCCCTCAGCGTATGGTGCTGCTTTTTCGCCCTCTTTGGGGACGGCTCCGCCGTCACTGGGGCCGACCCTTTGCTGGAGCCCGCACCCTGGGCAGCCCTCTTTTCCTGCTCCGTCTTCTTTTCCTGATCCGCTCTCCTCTTGGCGGCGATGGCCAACAAGGCCTGTCTGTTGCCAAGCTGCTTGGCCGTCATCTCTGTAAAAGAGAAGAAAAGAAGTAAATGTTAACACGAAGGCAGAAAGATAGATAAATTCAGAACAAAAACATACTAGGGTCGGCTGGCTCAGTCCGGCTAGGGCCAGATGAATCTCCGTCACTCGAGGCCACCCTATACTGTGCCTTCCAACGATCTTCTCCACCTTTGCCCATTCTTTCTCCGACAACTCACTGTGCTTCGGAACTTATGGTTCGGCTTACCGAAGTTCCAGGTGATTGGAATCTTCCAAGGCTTCTCGCTCCGGACTATGAAGTACTTCTCCTTCCATCCTTTGATGGAGTCCGGATGGCCGTGCATCACCTTCTTGTGAGGTCACGGCGAAAGATAGAAGATTACCTCTGCGTCACCCAGTGAGCTCATCCCTAAGATAGTGCAGAAGTATGTAAGCCTTGGCTTGATACCCTTCTCCTAACACTTTAAGATGAAGCAGATCAAGTGTTTCCATGAATTGGGGCCGTATTGCATCGGACTCAACTTCGCTAAATTCAAAACCCTCTCGATGAAAGGGTGCAGCGGCAGCCTAAGCCCCGAGATGAAGGCATCATCGGGAAACATGCAGTAGCCTGACACATGAGCTACGGTCGGACGGACCCCAGGGTTCGAGATCAGAAGTTCGAACTCCTTCAGGATGAAGTAGGCCGCCCTTAGGATGTGCAGGTAGTCCGCCCTCATGACGCACTGAATGTTGTCCATCCTAATCTTCACCTGACCTTCGTCCCCCAGCTGGGAGGTGAACGCAACAAGGCCCTCTACGTCGTCAGGATACATCCTGATCGACCCTGAGTTTCTAAAGGACACGGGGGCAGACTCAAACCCCAGTTCGGGACCATATTTATCCGGCGTAGGAGGGCTATCTAGACGAACCCACTTCCTCTTCCTCCTACGAGGGCGTGGCTTTCTATCTGGAGATGGAGTCGCCAATGGGGGAAGAGGAGGGAGATCACCCTCACCCTCGACTGTCCCTCCTGCAGACCCTCCTTCCTCTTCTTCTTGACCATCGTCTCCCTCGGCCTCCTGAGCGGGCTCCTCCTGGTCGTCCTTCGTCTCCTCTTTAACCTCGGGGTCTCCTTCCTCGTCCTCCGTCTCCTCATCAACCTCCTCTCCGTTGGGATATCCGTCTGGGTTCCCTTCATGCTCACCCTCCTCCACAGGCTCCTTCCCTGGCCTCCGGGATCTCAAGGGTTGCACCACAAAAACTACGTCATCCCCGCCATCCGACCCTAGATCTGACTGAACCTCCTCCTTGATTCCATAATCACCCAGGGACCAAGATGTCGATGGTGACCCGTCTTCCTTCTCGGAATGTCCTGACGAGCTTGCCTCGGAGCCAGACCGAGCACGCGACATTATGAATCGGAAATACTAACCTGAGAGTATCGCGCAACGGGAAGATCACCGAAGAAAGATCGTTGACGGCAATAAAAGAAAATCCCTGTTCTGAAGAATAAAAAATGCAAGTGTGGAAATCAAGGAGAGGGGGAGGGGGAGATTTATAACAGAGAAAGAGACTTCTCGAGTTTCGCAAAAAGATCTAACCGTTGGATCTTAATCATCAAGATCCAACGGCCACTAGGATCTGAGTCGCTTCGATTCTTGCGCCTGTGACGTCAGCATGGGGCAAAAAATTACCTATTTACCTACAACACTGTCAGCCAATACAACAGCTCGAAATGCGTGGCCAGCCGCTCATGAGCTACCCCAGGCTTTTCCAACAAGTCAGTAGACTCGACGCTCGGATGGCACTGCAAGCCCCAAATTTCTCCTTTATCCAGGATGAGGCTCGGTGCTCGGATGGCACTGTGAGCCCCAAATTTCTCCTCTATTCAGCAGGAGGCTCGGTGCTCGGATGGCACTGCGAGCCCCAAATTTCTCCTCTATTCAGCAGGAGGATCGGCGCTCGGATGACCCCGCAAGCCCCAAATTTCTCTTCTATTCAGCAGGAGGCTCGGCGCTCGGATGGCACCGCGAGCCCCAAATTTCTCCTCTATTCAGCAGGAGGATCGATGCTCGGATGGCACCGCGAGCCCTAAATTTCTCCTCTATTTAGCAGGAGGCTCGACGCTTGGATGACACCGTGAGCCCCAAATTTCTCCTCTATCCAGGATGAGGCTCGGTGCTTGGATGGCACCACGAGCCCCAAATTTCTCCCTTATTTAGTAGGAAGCTCGGCGCTCGAACGGCACCGTGAGCCCCCAATTTTCTCCTCTATTCAGCAGAAGGCTCGGCGCTCAGATGGCACCGCGAGCCCCAAGTTTCTCCTATATTCAATAGAAGGCTCGGCCCTCGGATGGAACCGCGAGCCCCAAATTTCTCCTCTAATCAGCAGGAGGCTCGGCACTCGGATGGCACCGCGAGCCTCAAATTTCTCATCTATTCAGCAGGAGGCTCGACGTTCGGATGGCACCACGAGTCCCAAATTTCTCCTCCATCCAGGATGAGGCTCGGCGCTCGAATGGCACCGCGAGCCCCAAATTTCTCCTTTATCCAGGATGAGGCTCGGCGCTCGGATGACACCGCGAGCCCCAAATTTCTCCTTTATCCAGGATGAGGCTCGGCGCTCGGATGGCACCGCGAGCCCCAAATTTCTCCTTTATCCAGGATGAGGCTCGGCGCTCGGATGGCACCGCGAGCCACTAAAATCCCTCTTGCTTTTCCAACAAGTGAGGGGGCTCGTCTATCAACCCTCGACGCTCGGTAAGAAGACCCCCTACTCCACAGATCTCGGCATCCCCTTACTTTTCCAACAAGTGAGGGGGCTCACCTACCGACCCTCAACGCTCGGCAAGAAGACCCCCTAATCCACAGATCTCGGCGTCCCCTTGCTTTTCCAACAAGTGAGGGGGCTTGTCTACCGACCCTCGACACTCGGCAAGAAGACCCCCTACTCCACAGATCTCGACATCCCCTTGCTTTTCCAACAGGTGAGGGGGCTCGTCTACCGACCCTCGACACTCGGCAAGAAGACCCCCTACTCCACATATCTCGGTGTCTCCTTGCTTTTCTAACAAGTGAGGGGGCTCGTCTACCGACCCTCGACGCTCGGCAAGAAGACCCCCTACCCCACAGATCTTGACATCCCTTTGCATTTCCAACAAGTGTGGGGCTCGTCTGCCGACCCTCGACGGCAAACCGAGCTCTGACTCTTCTGTGCCCAGCACCCCTCGTAACTCCGAAAAGGGGATCCCCTTCATCCTACCCCGCTGACCTCTACAGGAAGATACAGATCCCGTTCTTCACCGTACACACCACTCCGCTCTTTCTACAGAGGCAAAAAACCACTCCTACACGGTTGGACTATCCAGCCGTCCAGGAGTGGGGGGCTCCTGATATGGGTCAGATGACGTGGCCCCTTCTGGGCCATAGGATCCCCTCAGAAACCGTTCATCCCTAATTATCAGGTCTTCCAGGTAGCCCTAGGCCTCCTGGGCTTCTGCCACATCAGGCCCACGGGCAACCGGGTCCAGACCCGACCCCAAACGGGTCCAGACCCGCTTGGCACTGCCTATAAATACCAGGCCCTCTCTCCCTTTAAAAGGTAATCAATCTCTCCCCTCTAAAAACCCTAGTCTGTTACTCTTCAGTGACTGACTAGACCGTCGGAGGGCCTACCACCGGGATCAACCCCGGTGTTCCTAAGCCGAGTGCAGGTACACGAGACCTCCGGATCCAAGCCTCCAGGTTCGAGCCGAGCATTCGACCTCCACCTCACTCTCACCTACTCCCGAGCCATTCCCTCAGCTGAGGGTCGGGCGTACCATCCAGTACCGAAGCTTCCACTAAACTACAAATTGAGAGAACTCACACCTGGTGTAGCCATCCCCCAAAAACAAACCGCATCAATAGAGATATAGTTTTATGTTTTAGTGGGAGTGGCCATTGTCTTTGACTTGCTGATGAGATCAATTCATTGTTCTTAAATCTCATGGATTTAATTATTTAGGCTATTGTGTTTATAGTTAGAATGAAAATATAATGACTAGGTTAGTTCATTTCTTTTTTGATTAATTGCTCTATTTCTACATGTTTGGGCTAACAAAGAAATGAAAAATAGAAGTGATACATACACACAACGAACAACATGTAAGTTCTCTACTCGATGAAAAATATATGGCTTTTACCGATTTTGTTTCTCTTAATTTTCATGATCTTATGTTTATTAGTTATTAGTACCATGATATCAAAAATCATGGCCGATACCGAGAAGCAATGGCTGGGTTGGACTGGAAATATGCAACATAACTCCCAACATGTTCAATATTACCGATAAATGACCGCAGATATCTGATGTCAATCAATACTTTTATTGATACACCTGGCTCCTTCCTTCTGGTTCAGTTGGCAAGCCTACTCTTTGTCTTGTTCCTCAGTCTCCCAAATAATTCCAAATCCCCCAACTAATTCTATATTCTCCAGTTCTCCATTCATACTTGCTTTCACCTTCAACCCTTCTCATTCTCTCGATCTTGATCTTCTTCCCCTCTTCTTCTTCTTTTGTGGTCATAAATCCAATAAGATAACAACCCAAAAGAAAAAAGAAAAAGAAAAAAAAAGAGAGAGGACAGTGTTATCTTCATTATCCTTTTACTAATCAAAGAGTCAATTATTGTCCATACGTTATAACTCCACTTCCGTTAAATTTTCTCACTCACACCTACTCATCAACTTCTGCTTCCTTATCCAATTGCAAAGGTAATATTGGATAGTTTTGTCATCTGGGTTTTTTGCCAGTGGGTTTTATTTGGTACTGATTGTGCTGAATTGGGCTGTTTAGGGGCTGACTTTGGAGCTATTTGGGATCTGGGTTTTGGGCAAAAGGGGGAGTGATCATGGTGAAACCCTTGGATCATGAGTCATTGAATGAGAACGTGAAGAAGGTGGCCTATGCTGTTAGGGGTGAGCTTTATTTGCGGGCATCTGAGCTTCAGAAGGAGGGAAAGAAGGTAATTTGTTTGTGGGTTTTTGTTGTATTATCTGTTTTTGGATTCATTTGTTATGGGAGTGATTTTGATCTGTGAGTGATTAATTTGATGTGGAAGAATGGTTAAGATAGCACATGAAGTTATATGAACAAGGAAATTATAATTTAGCTAATTTTTGTTAGCTCTAGTATACTTATTACTTATCATTCCCTAATGGGTGCATTTATTAGCGTTTGTTGCCGTAGCATATCGAATGTCTCAGACCTGCTCATTTAATGTTAGTTATCTTCTTAGTGATCTTATATAAGATAAATTTGTATTTGGGTGTGTTATTACCGAATGGTTTAACCCATAAAGCATGGTTATGTATATGTGTTTGTTTTTCAACCTCATGAGTATTCTTATGATACATGAAAATAGCAGATCACAAAGCATCTAATAACTTTACCCTTTCTTCGGTATTTCTAGAGACATTATATATTACTCACTATCACCTCTATGGTGAAGGACCAAATACATGTACTTTTTTAAAATTTATTTTGAGTTCACCATTCTATATTATGCTGCATATCTGCGTGTAGGCGATGAAAAGTTGACTCATATATTACAGTACCGTTGAAACATATAAATTCTAAACGACTAAATGTTCTAATCACCTGCCCATTTTTATTTGTATAGGATCTTGCCTCCTAGCAATTGATATAACTAAGTGTTCTACCAAGAGCTTAGATGATAATTGACTGTTAGCTTAATTGCAAATGCTCCCCTTTTAGTGGTATAATCTGAGTAATGACTAATGGCAAATGCTCCTTTCTTTCCTTTTTATGTTTTGGTGTACATTGATATCTATGCGCAATAACTACTTGTAAACAACCAAAAGTTGAACTCATGTATCATCTTGTCCTAGTATATTATGATTTCTAAACCCACCCAATCCCTTAGGTTCTAATCACTTTCCCCTTTCATTCTTTTGGTATAGGATTGCTCCCTTTTGTGTGTCATGTCAATTAGTAGAACTGAGTACTCTGCCCAGAACATTGATAAGTGTGGACTGTTAGCTAGCTAAATATCCCAATTCCTCACAGGGATATCAATAAAGATTAAAGACACCCCCTTCATCTATAAAGAGGGTAGGGAAGTGATGCAAAGATCATTTCTAACCAGGCCAAATGGTACAAGCAAGATACCCTACTGATTTCCCCTTTACATTGGATTAACTGTCAAAGCTCTATCCTTGGGGAAGATATGCTCTTGAACAAGGGCAAGTATCCAGAATGTGACGACAGGTTTTGAACTAATGCAAAGTGGAAGTACTTAAGTGTTGGCTGTTTTACCAATGGTTCAAGCATGCCAATTGTACAGAATGAATTTATATTTTCCTCTAATTGGTCTGATATTAACCATAGCCCACGGCATTATCATAAAATGTCATAATTTTCTTATAATTAGTATATTCTACTTAATTCCTTTCATCAAACCACACTCTCTATTATCAT